>JBCJKH010071729.1:0-11403 GCA_039877255.1 Loriculus beryllinus
AGACTGCTGCTCAGCCGAGAAAGCCAAAATGGATTTAAATGGACTTGTAGAGAACATATCCTCTTTAGAAAATGCCTTGTATCAGGTTTCATTCCCACTGGATTTTTTCTGCCTGAGAAGTACGGAAAAAATCATTCAATTGGTTTTGAATCGCATGAGTGGGAGCAGGAACCAGCCCCAGAAGATAAGTGTTCTGACCTTTACCGCACTCAGATAACTGAAAATAATAACAAATAAATACATCTTGTTTCTAAACCTCAGGCTCAGGGATGTGTCCCTGCCTTATGCAACAACAGCCTGAGCTAGGGCTCTTGGGAGGGTTCAAGATATGAAGCTAGCAGCTCTCTACAGTAAGCAGCAGCATCTTTGCTTTCCTCTTGGAAATGCAGCTGGACCAACCCAGACACTCAGGATGGGAGGGGACAGGGACAGTGTCCCTCAGTCTCTTGCTGTCCCGCTGCTGGGACCCTGGATGCTTTACCATGATTACTGCTTCATGACAATGAAAATTTGGTTATTTCTGGCCCTTGTCTTTGTCCCTGCACTTTTTGCCTCTCAAGGCCATACAGGGCTGGCCACCAACTGGACCTCTGTGTGCAGGCAAACCCTGTGTGGGATTTACTCTGAAAAAAAACTCGTATTAAAGCTCCCACATTGGTGAATGTTTGATAATGCCTGAGGAAGCCTGTCTGGAAGGAGGACACACGAAACTGTGACTCACAGTGAGCTCCCTGGGTCTGGGTCTCAGGTCAGTGACTCAGACCTCCACTATCCCCTGCAGATGCCCCTGAGTAGGTCCATGTGAAACAGCTTCTCTTTGCAGGTCTCTGGTCACAGTAGGTATTTGTGCAGTGCATGCTGGAGTGCTGGTATGGGACTGGGGTCTTGTTGTGCAAGGTACTGTCCAGACACCGGAAAGAGACAGTCCTTGTCCTGGAGGATTTATTGTAGTCCCAGATTAGAGCATGCATGGTGTAGTGGCTGTGACTTGATGTTCCTCCACCAGGACGTTGCTTCCCTTCCTTCCTCTGTTACGTAGGGAGCTTGTTTGCTTGGTTTCTGCCATCCAAACCACTGCCAACTGAAGAGATGCCTATATGCAGAGCTCAGGGAGGATGTTAGGAGGTTTTTGGCACTCTGTCAGTGTAAAGCATCTTATTTATTAGAGTCTAATGCCCATTTGGGATGCACTTCTGATCTAAAGCTCCTGAATTCCTTCCTTTTAACGCTAAAGATGCCATTCAGAGGCCCCCTGGGCCCAATCTGTGCTTCTGCTGAACACTGCCCTGATCATATATCTACCACTGTCTTGCACAGACTTTGGATTCAGTGATTTTCTTTCCATTAGAAAATCTTCAGCTCACCTCTTCCTGCAGGGGTTCCAGCGGATACCTGAATAATACCTATGAGTACTGTCTTGCAGCGTATGGAAGCATGCACGTTTTTTTTCAACCCATAACCTAGTGTGTGTGTGGATGCTTGCATTCATGTTGTATGGATGCTTGCATTCATGTTTTCTAGTGTATTCGGGCTGGAGGAGCAGCAAAAGCCTTGGCAGCTGGGAAGAATGGAATGACAGGCTTGCCAGGGGAGGGATGGGAGAGTTTGGTAGCTGAGGTGAAGCTTGGGTAACAAGAGGAGGGGCAGATTAGATTTAGGATTCATGTTGCTCATTTAATAGGAGAAGTAGTACATTGTTTATTGGGGATTGTGTTATTCCTGTGCATTATTTATTAATCTTCTGCTAATGGTACTGCATAAAGAAGTGGCACTTGTACGGGAATTTCGCAGACAGCAGGAAGATCAGTTCCAGGAGGTATTGTAACCAGGTCAGGCTGGTGTAGGGAATCCTGCTGGGCTTAGTTTTGACAGGCTTTGGAAAAGAGAAGGTTGTTCAGGAGGCATTTGGAGGGAAGAAGGGGGCTGTCTGTGACTCACCAGGGAACAATGATCACTGTGAGGATAAAGGGCTGGGCTGGAAGAAGACGTGGAGACAATGGGGAATTCCTGATTCTGACAGGGCTTCAAGATTCCAGCCTAAAGTACTAGAAAGCGTGAGAAAATTAAGTGTTTAGCAGGAGTAATAAAGGTTTAGGAGTAATATAGGCAGCTGGTGAGAGACAGTCAAAAGTAAAGAGACAGCAGGGTTTACTACATGCTGTACCTCGAAGTGGGTCCTGGGAGGCTTGAATTGGAGGCAGGATTTGGAGGAAGGGATGTACAGAAAAAGATGGCCTGTGCAGTAATCATGACTGAGCCATTGTTGACTTGCTCATAATGCCCAACAGCACAGACCTGCGTGTCTGCAGCCTCAGCAAGGGTGACGGGCTCAGCAGAGGTGCTTAGGGACAGGAGGCCATGGAGGTTTGTGAAGTTTGCAGCACAGACAGGGGGGTGCTCGCAGACAGATCTTGGGTACAAGTCCTTCCTGGCACTTGAAAGATGTCCAGTCACCTTGGAGAGGTGGGACTGGTGTTTTGGTAGGTGGCATTGTTCTTTCACTCAGCCGTGAAACTGAGATTGGGCACAGTATCTGCAGTCTGGTGGTTTAGATGGCAGAAACTAAGAGGTTTCCTCCAGCAGGACGAAATCACACTACTGGTGCAGACCATCTTTGGTGACAAGCAATTTCTGAAATACTGGCCAACTCATAGTCCCCAGAATACCCAGACAAAAATGCAGTGCTCAGAGGGGGTTTTTTAAGCTTTGGCCATGTCAACATTAGGCAAGGAACACCATACTTACTGCTTGAAACCGTTCCCATAAGGCAAGGGCAGGTCTAAATGATCGTTGCCTTGGTGACTCTTTTACCTGTGAGTCTCAGTGCTGAGCTGGTGCAGAAATGTTGAGGTTGAAGGGGAGGAGGAGAAGCTGCAACATAAACACAGCTTGAAGGCCTGTCCTTCATTTTTCTGACTGCAGTGTAAAGCCAACTTTGTTAGATCCAGTCAGCTTGTGAACACGGGGAGTCGTGTAGCACAGACGGGCTTTGGAAGGAGCTTCCATTAGCTAGAGCCAGGCTCTTCCCTCAGCCATCACATACAGCACAGCTGAGCCACTGCCACTGAGCAGCACTGGATGCAACTTCTTATTACATGCAGTGTCGATGTAGAACGTGCAGCAAGTACATACAGCTGTTGGCCATGTTTAAGAGTTTTTGTTATAAAGTTGTTGTAGCTCTTAACACAGCACAGCACCCTACAGCAAACCTTATTCTGTGCAGCAGTCGTGGTGGTGTAGGTAGTGCTAGATGCACTGAGAAGTTATAACTGTGTGCTTAACGTGTAGGTTTTGAATGAGCCAGGCCAGGATTGACACAGCTCTGTTAATCCACTGTGTCTAATGGAGCAGAAGGTGACTCAGGCCAACCATCAGAAATGCCTTCAAGAGAGCATTTCTCTAACTTGGGAGAATTGAAGATCATCTGGGACTTGGGTTTTTAACAGGGCTTATCCATTGGGGAGGGACCGTCCATTTAGAAAGTGAAGTGCTGATGAGTCCAGGAATGATAAAATCACCCTTGGATTTTTTTTTTTGAGTGTGAGCTCCTAGAAGTCATCTATGTTGGTATAAATGAGATCATTTGGCCTAATTAGTTCCAAGCTTAATTAGCAGTAATTATCCCAACATGGGAGTAGTACTCAAGTAGGAAGTACTGAGTCCTCGATTAGATAGATCTCTAATTGGTGTTACAATATTGTAATTAAAGCATGCTTGTACGCCTCTGCCTCTGCAAGTGATTTGTTTTATGTCTGATTAAACAGGGAGTCCGGCAGCCTCAAGGAGGCCAGGCTATCACTGCTGATTGAAACAGCATATTATTCTGTGTTATAGGAAAGAAATGATGAATCACACGTACTGGGAAACACTGTGGGCCAAATTAATCCTTTGAGTAATTGCTACTGGAGTTAGGGAAGTTACAACAGGGGTGAATTTGGCCTCAAGTGCATAAGCTCTATCTGTATATCACACACTTAAACAAATACTCATTTGAATGTGCAGTCTGGCAATTACACCATCAGACGAGTGCAAGTAACTTATCTGTGCTCGTGATCGCTGGGTTGCACGTGTGAGTTTGTTTGGCTGCCGGGTGATCATTGTTAGATTGCACACTCTGCCCATGTCTTGCAGCAGGTGGTGCCGTGTGTCCCAGGATGCATCCGGCAGAGCTTTAGGACATCTCTCCTTGTCGAGGTGAGACCCGAAAGGTACTGCTGGGGTCGGCGGGAGCACCCTGCAAAGGGAGATGGACAGATAAAGTGTGCTCTGTTCTTCCAGCACCATTACCTTTACCTTAGCCAGTGTGACCCTCCCCGGCAGCAGACACTTCAGAAGAGCAGGTCAACAGGAGGAGTTTAAGGAAAAAGAGAGCAAAACGGGAACTTTCTGAAATTAGTCAGCTTCAAAACATGAAAGCTTCCCATGTCTTTTTAAGAAACCACCTCCTTAGGAGTTGGCAAGTGCACTGCTTTATTACTTATCTGTTCGCTACATGAGTGGGCGACTGTACTTCCTGATTTGGTTCTTCAGTATAGAGAGATCATCAGCATAGGTCTGTAGAGGACAGTAACTCCTCGCCTACAGAAAGTAACAAATAGGAATAAGGATGCATGTATTTTCTGGTTGTCACAAAGGGTTTCAGAGCACATTCGAGTCATATCCGAAGGAAAATGCCAGTTTATTTCTATTTTACAGCTGCAGAAGCTGAGGCACAGATCAGTTACTTCTCTTGCTGTAGCTCATGGAGCAGGTGTGTGTATGGCATGTGTATGGCAGCACCAGGAATGTGGTGCAGATTTCACCACCTTCTGCTTCACCCACAAAACCATCTTTCTTTCCCAATGGGTAAAATCTAGAAGGAGGGAGATCACTTAAGCAAGGAAATAAAAGTACACAAAATTCTGTTAAAGCAATATTAGGGATAAGAATTTAAACCCCCTATATACAGGAATGCAAAGGAAGGGTTTCCATAGCAGCATTGCTTGCCCATATTGTATATACAGTTTTGCATTGCTCTCGTGTTGTCAAAGGCATATTCTAATATCTGTGTGTGCAATATGTCTGAATCAGAGTTGCTATGAAACTTAAAGCTGAATTACACCACAGAGGCATATTCTTGCGCGGTGCTGGGAGGAAATAATAGAAGTAGGTTTTGTTCGGATTTTTCTCCAGTGATATATTTTTCTGAGAAAATTGCTGATTTGCCAAAACCGTTGCTATTTTCAGGAAAAGTTGATTGCAGTTTTGTGTCCCGTCTTGAAAAAAAAAAAAGCCTGAGAAAAGTTTTGAAGTTGTCAAAATGAAGTGCTCCAAGAAGATAAAATGAAATCTTGCTTAATTTGCTCGCAGTTTCTAGGTACAAATTTTGGAAATGATTTTCTTCCCTTGGTCAGATGTAGGAAAATTATTTGAAATGTCTTGAAATCCAGAGGGAATAAAAAGAATTCCCTTCTCTTTCTCCCTGCATAGTCCTGAACTGTCCTGAAAGTGGGGGGTGACAAGGGAGCAACTGCATCACTCACACCATGTGTTGCAGTGAGAGAAGTTACCCCCATTATGAGCAGTTGTAAAGTAGAAGAAAATACCTGTGCAGTACTGCTTGAATCTTTTAGAACACCTGACTGTCTCTAAAACCCCCAATATCACCTGGGTATCCTGGGGTTAAGCCTTTGGACCAGGAGCGTTTTGGGTGGGAGCTTCTCACATCATTAAACCTCCCTTCAGCAGATGATGGGATCGCAGTGAGGAGGGAGCTGCCTCTTCCTCATTGACACCCCACATAGGGGATGATGGGGGCTGAACTTGTCACCTCTGTCTGCGCTGGCAAAGTGCCTCTTACGTGGCAGCACAGCTCTTCCCTGCTCTTGCCCCCGTCTATCCCCTACTTTCAGCCGCTCATCCATGCTCTGAAGTTCTGTGGGGGAGAAGGAAGGATGTTGTGCCTCAGGCTGGGAAGGCGTGCTTGTGCTCATGGAAAAGCCCCGTGAGTTGGTTTGGCATCACTCTTCCCATTGGCAACAGCGTTTCCTCACTGCCAGCATTCCCAAATGTTGGTGTAGCCTGTATGCCAACGGCTGCTTTCTCCCTGCTCCCTCATGTTGCAATTGCTAATTTCTGTGCCTGTGCCTGAAGAGCTGTAGTTTAGACTTGCTTTGCCATGCATTGAAGCTGTGCTTGTTTAGGAAAGAAACTGCAAAAGGGGTGTGGGAGAGAGGAAAAAGAAAAGACCTTTTTTTTCTCTCCCCCTATGTGGCAGTGGTGGATGCTGGGTATTGGAGAGAGGCAAGCTGACAAACATCTGAATGAGTGGAAGAGACTCCTAACCCAAAGGGAGGAGTTGTGGTTTAGGTTAAAGCCACAAAGGAAGTGAAGGAGGTTACCACTTTCCTGTCTGTGGGCAGGAGGTTCTCCTTGTGCTCATTTGAAGGCTGAGCTCTAGCTCTTTCCTCCCTAGGAACATACTCATCTGTGTATTTCTTGAAAAGCATTCGATCTGGCGTCTGATCTTGGGAGTGACAAACATCTCTTTTATCCACAGAAATCAGCAGGAGCTGGGAGCTAAAGAACTGGGAATCACAGTCTAATTTATGGAGCCAGATAGTCTAAAGCATCTTGTTAAGCCATGTGTCTGGTGCTAGAGTATATAGTGTATTTCTCCGTGCATCTTCCTCTTTGATTCCAAGATTGCTGATTTTATTGTGAGTTTCCATACCTCCAGGGCCTGCTGGCTCCCCACAGGTCTCGCTTCTCTCCTGTTCCTGAGTGATGGGCAAATTATGTAGCTATCCTGCCTGGATCTAGCAGTCTTGTGTGCTGATACAGAGCAGATTGTGAATGTGTCGGATTCCTCCCAGCATGGCCTGTGGTCAGTGTTGTGGTCTTGGTTTTCACTGTCTGCTTTTCTTTTGTTAGCTCCGAGGCTGTAGCTGTGTGTGGTTGGGAAGTTTGTTGTCTCAGCTCTGTAGCTTCACTCCTCGTCTTCGAGGAGATGAAAGAATGCAGGAGTGCTCTTACAAGGGAGCAAACCTTGCCCTGAGCCTGAGGGGCACTGGCATGCAAACCTGAGCTATCACCTGGTGACTGCACCATTAGAACACTGTCAGTGACAGTGCCTTCAGTACGTGCCACCAGTGCCTTCTGATCACAGTGCACTGCTGTACATGAAAAGAGCATGCGAAAGATGCTCCCTAAAGAGCTGTTATGTGGTCTCTAACCTTCTATTACCAGCTCACCTTAGCCCCTAACCCTGGCCTCAGGGTGCAGCACAGTCATTTCATTTACCAGGTGTGAAAATCGTATTTTGCCATGTGAGGATGATTGCTCTATCAGGTCTGTTACAGTATCTGGGGTTTTTGTTGGATTTTTCTTTTTTTAAGGCTTTGTTAGAACGACAAGATATCATTAAAGATTTATGTGTGGCAAATGTGTCCTTTTTTTTCAGAGTGTTTCCTTTCAGAGACCTTCACGCTATTGATTGCAAGTAGATTTTCCTCCTCTGTTTTAAAACATTTCCTTTGCCTATGGATTTTCAACATTACTCACTGGATCTGTGTTCAGTATGTTCCCCAGACTATACTATCCAGCCAAATTCCCTTACTGTTGGCCTTCAGGGACCACTCCTGAAGCTGGGGAGACCATTCATCTGCAGTGTTCACTCAGTCCTGAGCAACTATCCAGCGTTGCATCCTCCTTACTCCAGGATGTATGTTGTCGTCTAACTGAGCCATGGTCTGCTTTCAGCATGTGCTTCAGTGGGTCCCAAACCCAGCCTGGCAACAGCCTTGAGCTACCCCTTGCTTGGATGTTTTAGATGGAAAGGGAAAACTTTATAATGGGGCAGTGAAGAAGCCGGAGCGGTAAGCAGCTGAAACTGTAAGGTTATTTGGTTTTGGTATCAGTGTTATGTTGCTTGATCTCATCCTTGTGGCCATTAGAGCAGGGTGTGAGATTTGTTTTTGGCAAGGGCAGAGGCCTCATCAGGGAGGCTGGAGTGCCAGCACAGCACAGAGCCCAGAGCAGTGAGGTACCACTGCCCTTTCAAGGGCAAGTGCCCATGAGGAGCAGGCTGGGGTCCACCAGCATTGCTCTCCCCAGGATGAGGCCCTGTGGTCCATGTTCTGCTGGTGGGTGAAAGAGCTCTGTGACAGCCAGCTGTATCCCACCTCGTGTGGGTTCAGCCATCTTTTGGTGGATCATATGTGTAAGTCGTTGAAGACTTGGATTCGGACCTTAAAGCTTATGGTATTTGGCTTTGTTTACTGTAGTATTACAGCCTTAGGGCCACAGAAAGTGCAGCTTTATTGAAATCATTGGAGTGGTGCTTGCTTATGGCAACAGGAAGCTGGGGACACATTTTTTTGGAATGTGGTGCCAGAAACTTAACCCCTTTTCTTTGGGAGGTGCTTTGGAAGGATGGCCCAAGTAAGTGCCTGGGAAACATTGTCCTAATAGAAACAAGACATGGGAATGATCGGGTCTCAGAACAACTCGTATTTCTTCCCTGCATCTGTGACTTTCAGAGCCCACCATCCTAAGGTTCAGTCCTTCTTTCCTTCCTCAGTACCATCAAATCTTAGTTTTAAACCTCATATATACCACCAAGAGGGGGACACTGCAGTCTCTGCACGTGGGACAAATGGGGCCTTGATGGCACCCAGGCAGGCTGGGGTTGTGTTAGTGGATAAAACAGCAGAAATCCTCATTAGCTGATTCGTAAATGGAAGGTACCCATGCTTCAGCATTTAAATGCTTAGAAGCGAGTCATGCTACAGCCTTTGATGCTGGATGCTCATATAAAAACAATAACCAAATATGCAAGTGGTTCTTAAAGACACTGTAGTCAGTGTATTACCTGCATTCCTTACATGCTGGCTGGACTGCTGGCATTCATTTTGTTCTGGTTTGACAGAAAGGACAGGCAAAAGGTACAGATTGTGTATAGGAACAGCCCACCTTGTGAGCAAGCCAAGGCACAGAGAGTGTATGTATCCCATCAGAGTTGCATTACCAAGGCAGGTCCCCTGAGCAACACCATCTTGCATGTTAAGTGGATGCTCTAAAAATATAAGGATACAGACAGAAAAAACTCATGCTGTCCTAGGTGTTTCTTAGGACCTGCAAGGCAGGTATTGTCAGCAGATGTATTCATGCTAAGGAATAAACAGATACCATTTAAAATAAGCTGGCAGATTTTGTGTTCAGATGGAGTAGGAACACTCCCGCAGTCTGTTATTGCTGTTCAGCTGTGAGAGGACTAGCAAAATGTTTGGGCAGAAGTATGTCCAGCCATGACATCTGTTGCTAAAGTGGTCCAGAGTTTGCACCATAAAAGCACACAAGTGAAAATGCAAAAGAAGGAGAGTGAAGCATTTCCAGCGAGTGAAGAGCTAAGCCACAACTCTCAAGTGTTGTTTAATAATGAAGAGTCCTGTTTTTCTTGGTATTGTCCTCTATCATCTGTGACCTTGCAGATCTGAGAGCTGCCGATGATTACTGCAGAAGAAAGTCAGCACCACACTGATGATAAGCCCGTATCTGAAGAGCAAGGGGGAAATCTGCTTGTTTTCTTTGGAAGGATCTCACTGTTTTATGTAATCTTTGTACAGCACCCACAAATCAGTGACTGGTACTTTTGAAATGTATTTCCTTCATCAAAAGCTATTTGAAACAACAGGTAGCACCTATCCATTCAGTCTAAGCTCCCTTGACGTTTTTAAATGACAGATAATGAAAACTGTCTTCATTATTACTCAAGCAATTTCATCAGACTGTCACCAGCAAACAATGGCAAATTAAAGACTGAACAACCCTCAACTCTACTCTCTCAGGTATGTGTGCGAGAATACCCGATGTCTTTTCTACAGCTTCTAGGAAATAGGTGATTTTGCAGGTGGGAAGTGTTCTGATGTGCGAGGTATTAGAGGTCAACAGGAACGTGTTAAAATCCGTCTGGAAACCAGTGGTCAGATGGCATAAACAGGGAGCACAAATGCACGAGTGATTGTGGGCGAGAGATGAGGCTTATCTAACAGAGCGCCGAGTACTGCGCTGCCTTCAGTTTATGAATGGAGTTAAAGCTTGGTGCCAAACAGAGCATATTGCAATTGTCTAATCCATAGGTGACAGAGGCAGACGTGATAGTAGGCAGAGCTGCCTCCAGAGAGGGCTCAGTCAGCCTGGCATTATTGCTACCTGATTGTCAGGAGCCGGTCCAGGCCCCTGATTCTGAACCTAGCTGAAGGAGCCAGTGTTGAGATGTGGTGCGAGCTTATCTTCCCCTGCTTCTCCCTCTCCAGCCAACACTGCTTCAGGCTTGCCTGGTCTGAGCATCAGTCACCTGCGTCCTTCCCCCTCACCCCCCTGAATTCATAGACCTCACCAAGCTGCCCCCCGCCGTTAGATTAAAGGGAGACGGAGAGTAGAAGGGGCATTTCACAATAAAACATCATCTATATGAGCTGGCTGCGGTATGGAAGAGGCTAGCACCAGGGAGTGAATTATAGGGGTCCAGAAAAGAAAGAGGCTGTGGCAGAGAGAGGGTTGCTATTGGAGGACACAGGGAGCAAAATGACTGAGATAGAGGGTATAGATAAATAGTTAGAAATAACCACAGTGGTGTGATTTGGGAGGAAAATCAGTCACTACTTCAGTCACCAGTGGTGTTCAGTTTAGGGAGCCGAGTGGTAAATTACAGGCAGGTTAGGACTGCAAGAACATCTGTGACCCTGTGAAATGCTGGAGAGAGAAAAGTTGCAGTAGCAGTGAGTAAGATTCAGATCTCATCTATCTGAACATGAGTACCTCAAGGTGAAATAACAGAAGGAGAGGAGGCGGGAATATTGATTTCTGCCTCACAAAACAGACAACAACGCCTACTTTTTCATAGCAAGAATTTAACCATACGCTTTAATGGGCCAGTCTGCAGTACTGTGGGGGCTTGGTTTCTTCTTTGTGTGCAATCTCGAGGGGAATTCATGCTGAGGTTGTTTTTATTTTATTGTAGGGAGAGACATGAGCAAAATTTCGCCCTCAGACACCTGTGTGCTGACTGCAAGGGCAGCTGTGGTCTGTGAGTGTAACTTGCTGCAGTTGTTGTGCAGCCAGCGGGTACCCTGAGCAGCCGGAAGCTGAAGGAGCAGCACTGGAAAGCACAGAAAGCCTGTTATGCCACGAGAGCTGTTGTATGTGTTGGCGACAGATGACTTCTTCTGTCTGTCTGAGGGCAGACTTAGCTTCCTTCTGTTTATCCCGCAAGAAGGATGCTCCTAGTGAAAGGACAAGGGAAAATGCTTTAAGCTGAAAGAAGGTAGATTTAGATTAGTCCTTGGAAAGAAGCTCTTCCCTGTGAGGGTGCTGAGGCGCTGGCACAGGGTGCCCAGAGAAGCTGTGGCTGCCCCATCCCTG
>JBCJKH010071734.1:0-12897 GCA_039877255.1 Loriculus beryllinus
GATCTTGTAAACTAGTCATGACCCATTTTGACTTGACAAGTATCATCAACTCAGATTATCTATTAGCAGCTTATCTGTGAATAAACAGTCTCCATAGGTGGAATCAACTCCCAAAATAGCTTGATGCAAAAGTAGCTGTATTAGAAAAGGCTTAGCACCTTAGGTGTGCTGACAAATAAATTCAACTGCACCAACTCTCTGGTCTGCCAACAAGCAGAACAGACAGGTTTGCAGAGCTCACAACTCAGGCTCGTCAAGGCTACTGTGACTGAGCTGTTTCAGGTATAAAACCAGGCTGGGTAGCTTCATATAGTGTTCCACACACTCATCTTGTGTTTTGCACAACTCACACTCCATGTTGCCTAATGCAAGTGAGGATCATCACTACTCAGAGTCCTTGGGGTGCTTTTCATTACCCCTTTCTGGATGCTTTTGTATTAACCTCCCCAACTAATAAATGCTAAACCCCTCTGGACTATCCAAAGCTCCTAAATTATTGTAAAAAATGGAGAGCTGACTATTAAGAACACTCCTAGCTTTTCAAAGCTGGGAGGCTTGCCTCCAATACTCACTAGAATTTTCTTCCACATTCTGTAACATGTATATTATGCCTCACCAATGCTGTTGTTCAAACATCCTTTGACTCCCACAAGGAGGTTTTCTTATCTAGAAACAGGTTTCTGCTTCTGTGGGCAGTGATTCATGAGCAGTGTCATTAGGAACTGAATTGAAATCTCTGGAGTGCATCATAACTGGGCTTTGCCAGCCTTTGCTGCTTCAGCCATTGTCAGAATCTGTGTGTCAAGCTGAAATTTCTAGTATGCTATATAGATTCAATAGCTGCTATTAATAAAACTTATGCTTCATTAAGCATGAATTCGAACTGAACCAGGTTCTGCATCTCTGGTTCAATAAAGTGCTAAAGGACAAACAGAACAATTACTTTTACTCCTGAAGTATCAGCAAGATGGATAAGAACATTGGTTTCCACTGTACATACACCACAGAATCAGGTGCCTCTCAGAACAATTCCCTCACAGACTGCTTTTTGGGTTGGTTGTCCTTTAAATAAATTAAATAAATACATAATGAAAAAGGCTACAAATTGACACAGATTCAAATGACAGATGGGGGCAGCTCCGGTTTATCAGGTTTTCAATAGCGATTGCTTCTCTACAAAGGAAAAAGCTTAGAAAGGAAGTTTAGCTGTAAGTGAAAGCAGTAGGCTGTGCTCATCTTGGGGAGAAGGGTGAGGCTCAGTTTTGGCTTCATATGTCTCCCCTTATTTCAAAGCATGTTCAAAACTGAGTCAGTTTTGAACATTACTATCAAAGCACTACTCCTAACAAGCTGCCAGCCTTTGGAAGTTATCACAGAACACTTAGTAACCCTGAAGCAATTTATTTCAGAGCTCACATGTCCAGTGGGGTAAGTAGAACACTCCAACTCTGTAACACCAGGCTTCGAGCTCATAAGAACACACAAAGAAAGAGGTATTGGTGTGAAAAAGTGCCAGTTTACAGAAAGACAAACATCCTTGTACAAAGGTAAGATACTGGGGGAGTGGAGAGAGGGGAAGCTGATTTAAAGAAGGACATGAAGGCAGGGTCTGTGAGGCAAGCAACACGAAGACTAGGTGTACAAGTGTGGTAATGTGTGCTGTGCAAACCTGATCAATGTTTCTTGATGAGGGCTGGCATGCACCAGACACTAAGTGTGTTCATTTTGTCTAATTCACAGGAGCTGTGATTGCCTTTTAAGGAGGCAATAAGATGTTCTAATGCCAAGTCTGCTTCCAGTTACTCAGCTTCACAAATGTGAGAAAAACAGTAAGGCTTCTTTAGCTGTATCTAGCTTGCTTTTTTGCAAGCCAAGGAAAAGTTCATGTTCTACTTCAATGAAATACTCAAAACATTCCTACTTTTTTAGTTTCTGTAGAGGCATCATCAGCCTTTAATGGCTCTAAGGCTGACTTCCTCTGTAGGTATCTAACTTCTGTACTGTGTACCAAATCCTAAC
Source organism: Loriculus beryllinus (assembly GCA_039877255.1). Classification (NCBI taxonomy): domain Eukaryota; kingdom Metazoa; phylum Chordata; class Aves; order Psittaciformes; family Psittacidae; genus Loriculus; species Loriculus beryllinus. The sequence continues at coordinate 2,020 of JBCJKH010071734.1, forward strand.
ACCCAAGACTAATCTTGTCTTCCTTCTGTCACACATTTCTTATGATCATGCCTGCTTGAATTCGTCATTTCTCATTAGACAAATGCCAACTGTATCTCCAGTCATGCTTTCTGCCTACATAAATATTTTTAAAAGACATAGCCTATTTTGCCCATTGTACAGCTCAAGTCTCAACTGTCTGAGTCTAGTAATGATAGTAGGTTACTCATTCCAGAAGTCCCTCATTCTCCTAAGTCTTCCATCCAGCTTGTCCCTTCCAAGACCTCCAAATTTTACTCCACATTTACCTAAGATATCCAAGTAAGTAATCTGAAACAGAACATAATTATACAGAGCGCACACAGTCCCAGTTACTCTGTGGCAAAGCTTGACAGAAGTCCCCTAATAGTATATTTTATCCACATCAGGCTATCTCAAGAACAGGTTTTACAAGAAACTGGAAAATTATCCTTAACATTTAGGAAGAAAAGAAATAAGCTGCAAACATTAACAGTTCTATAGAATGGAAAGGAATAGCACCAGTTGGGGAAAACATGCAGGAGATGATGGTAGGAGAGAAACTAGTGCTTCAGGATGAAGTGCTCAGGAAAGCTCACTTTCTCCTCCTGAAAGAGCTACACTACTTAAACATCTCCTTCCACTACTGAATGTGTAGATAAGAACTACAAAATGTCATAAAAAATCTAACCCTTTTGCCCTATAAAACTTCTGTTTCATGAAGTACATAGAATTCAAAATGATCAGATACAGCACAGGGACATCTGACATTCTGTATAGCTTAAAACCAAAACACACTTTTCACCATAGTTACATATCCTACTGGGCCTGTGCTCTACCCACTGAAATTATTTTAGAACAAATTGCTGCCATTAACTACTACTCAGTAGTGACTTCTTTGCCAGTCAACACAGTTTTACTGCACACATGTGATGGCCTGGTAAGCCCATTCAGGACTCAGATCCCTACATTCTTAAGGTACAACATGGCGCTACTTGAACTGGCCTGAAAACACAGCTTGCCAACACAACACTTCCATCACAGGGCTAGTCAACAGACCTCTGTTACTTATGCACAGGGTTGAGTTCTACAGATCAAAACTGCAAACAGACAGAAAAACACAAGTTGTATATCATACAACAGTGTGATGAGTACAAACATTTTCCATTTGCAGAAGTAATACTTCTTTTAAGTACAGACATGAAGGGTTTTCAAGGAACCAAGATTTTGAAAGTATGTGACCTTTTGCATCAATGTTTTGTCTGCCTATGTAAAAATACTCAATTATCAAGTGCATCACAAAAGAAATTAGTAACTGTCCTAAAGAATATGGTTATTGAACAAACCTACAGAAATTAATTCCTCTGGGAAGTTTTGGCACAGATTTTTAAAACCAGCCTCTGAGATTTCCTGGCAAAGATATAATTATTCATGAACTTCTGAAGGATGGTTAAAAAAAAAACCCTATGAAAAAGAGCAATCAGTTTTTATTACCAACAGTAGCTGTTTGGAACAGATTCAATAGAACCCTCCTGGTTTTCTTAATTGGTTCCATAGGATGCTCTCATAAGGAAAAAATTCTGGAGCAAAATTCCACTGAGATTTTCCCATCATATTGGCGTAACTCTTGTCATACAACACTACTGAAAGCCTGTTATATTTCTAGCCCTATCTCTAGGGTAAAGCATTTTTTTCTTTTGACATTTATGTCAAGACTCAGATGTAGAAAACACCACAGGCAGCTCATAAGCACATTATGTATGGTATTTGATGAGCTACTTGTACTTGAAGGAAGAGGGTATGTTTCACACATCCTGTGATTTGTAAGTGAAAGAATGAAATCATGAGATAAATTTACAGGCAAAGAGTACTCTTACTAATTCAACAGTGCTCTCATCACTTTCACAGCTCACGCTCATATTTACTATTGCATTGCTTGGAACTGCTTATTTTGAGAGGGAAAACTGAATCTTGCAGACACCCCTACTTTATTACTAAGTACCAAGATAACTGTTTTTCCTTCCTACTGACCTCCTGTTTGAAAATTAAACAATTACAGTATTTCTTTGGGGTTTTTTTTTCCTCACAACATTACCATTGGTCAGTAGTTACATGAAGAAAGTGCAGCTAATCCATACTGCTTAATTGACACAGCAGATACTCTCACATTTAGCAGCTGCCTTAAGCCTGCTATGGGTCCATAAAAAGACAGGGCTTGCCTAAAGGATTATAGAGTTTTAGATCTAAATAAATTACCCAGGAAGCCCAGATGCCAGCTGCATTATTTCCTTGTAAATCCTGGTATAGAGGCATGCCAAGAAAAAAACAAGAGGTAGAAAGCTGCATTTCAGAGGTCAATAAAACAGTTGTTGGTGAAGATCTAGACAAATCTGCAAATATTAATCTAAGGTACCCAATTCCTTCTCCTTTCTTTAGGGTTCTACAGCTTCTGTAAATTGGTGTTTAATACTCATCTGTTAAAGTCCTTTCTTCGAGTTAAGCCACGTGACTCAGAGTGACAGAACAATCAGCAAATAGCAGCTTACTGTCTGCAGATTAAGTAATTAGACTGTTTAGGGCTAAAATAACATACACATTATATGTTAGTATATCTCAGCTGACAGATAACTTGTTCAGACACTGTTCAAACCCTAATGCCCAGATAAATACTTGTTTCTAAATTGTGTTGAAAAGGCATCCACAAACAAATACTAACACTCAAAAAGAGATGTTCTCATGGTGAGCTGTCATTCATTCTGCCCACAAACTGATCAATAATGGAAATGCAAAATATAACTGAAACCAACTGACAAACAGGCTTGATCAGGACTAGTCTTTCAATTCAAATGACACTATTTGACATGTTATCATCAGCAGAACTAACAAACTTAAATACTATATCCTGAAGTAGTAGTTTCTCCATGAGAGAAACAGCACGAGAGCACCACTCTTTCACTGCCAATGCAGAACTGCCAAACTAATGCCCAATCCTTCCTACCCCACATAAAACATAATCTACATTAAGTAATAAACCAGGAGGGAGAGCATAAAAAAAACAGTGCTTGCAATTCTTGCCATGTTAATGTATTATTAAAAAGTAAAAAAATGAAGTGTTAATGTATCAGTATAAAGTTTCAATAAAGCAGTGCAGATGGGCATATAATCATCTTTACTCTGTATTCAAATTCGGGTTTTCTAATCTCTAAGGCTTTACTAAAAGATTTGCCAAAAGAAAAAGTTTTGTTCTCGTGGGTAAGAATTTTCAATTACTATGATTTTTCTCTCACTACCAAGGATAATTATCTTCTCTAGCCACTGATACAATAACTACTTTGAATCTTCTACTTCTTTGACCAAGGAGTTTAATATAATGGAAAAAAGTTTAATCTTTCCTTCCAGTGAGTTTCAATAATGTTTGAATTTCGTTTGTCTGGAGGTGATCAAGTCAGCATTTCTACGCAGTATCTCTTTTTCAGTAGCTGTCATTAAGATCAGCCTGCTGGAGATTTTATCCTGACCTGTCTTTAACTATACTGTGGGATGGAGGGCTGTGCAGGCTGCAAACAAGTAATGGAAACCTATAGGCAGGAGGAATTTGTGGTGAGCGTAGCATTGCTATGAGGTCACATAACATGAATGCACCACATGAAGCAAATGTAGACCCTTCCTATTTTCCCTGGACACTCTCATGATGCCTACAGCATCATGCTTCTTTTTCATACCACCACAGGAAAAGGAAGTGCCTGTGGTGATTCCGTGGATGAGTTTTCCATAGACACAGGAAAACTCAGGTTTCAAAAAGGAACTGAACAAATCATGAATAGAAAACCATCCATCCAGAAAACCATCCATCCAGAGCCATTAAGTAGAAAGCTGTTGTCTCCAGTTCCAGATTTCTGAGGTTTACAGATTTCTGCAGGCTGGAAGATTCTTCAGATGAAACCATATTTTCACATTGTTCCTATATTCTTACCTAGGACTGTGGTGTTGTCTAATGTTTGAGACAGAACGTACATGTAACTGGACTATGCACTGACCACACATGATAATCCATCATCTCAGGTGAGAACACTAATTTCTCACTGACTTTAACAATGGCATCAAGAGTTTTGGTCAGTACAGAAAGAAGCTACCTAGAATCATCACCCTAAGCACAGAGCTCAAGGAGAATTCAACATTCTGTTGTTCACTACCCACTGCTTTGTCCACAGGTTCCTGCTCCAAATGGAAGCCCATATGGCACCCATAGTTGGTGCTAGATTTCTACGGATCAGGTTAACTTACAACCAGTTCTTCACTGCTGTAGTTAAACAAACTTAAAACTTACAAACCAGGACAACTCAGGGCTTTAGAGTCTCAGGACGTGTGCATTACTGTCAGGGATTTTTCTTTTCTCATTTTCACTCTCGCTGTATTTTCCTAATGTCTAAATTCCATGTGTTCTGTGCTTTATTAAAATAATCCAAATTTTTCTTCCCCTCAGCCTGGATGACGAAGATCTAATCACAGACTTAATGAAAATGATTATGTGGTGAATTTTAAAACTGCTTAGGGATTTAGATTAGCACCTAGTGAGACTTTCTATACCGTTTAGAAGCCTAGCAGCAATCGGGATCTATCTGTCAAAACAACTTTACAAATTTGGCCCATAAAAGCTTGTTCATGGACTTCAGCAAACACAGACTGGTATCTTTAAAGAGGGTGAAGAAAGAAAATTCACTACATAGTAAGAAGGTTAATAAAATATCACAATTACAGCCACATCTGAGTACCTGAACTGGTTGAAAATCCATTTTCTTTTTGTACTTGTTCATTTGTCCTGAGCTCCATACTTTCTCTTTTGCTTCACTCTCCCTAAGTGGCTTTGAAAACTTCCAGCCTAAGGCAGTCAGTCAATCTCTTCAGGGACTCCTTTTACAACAGACTTGATGTCTCTTGAGGACATGTCATCTAATTGGCAAATCAGGTAAGGGTGGGCAAGGCAGCAGGGGTGAAATCTATTAAAAGCAGCCAATATTTGATTCATTTTACTGTGAAAAGAAAACTTACTTTTTTCCCCACCCTGAGTCTGCTTTATCAGAAGTTGTGCTCTGAACCATTAACTCACTGTGGTGTACTGACCCTGGCTGGACACCAAGTGTCCGCCAAAGCCACTCTATTACTTCCCCTCCTCAACCAGGCAAGGGAAACAAAACACAACAGAAGACTCATCGGTTGAGATAAAGACAGAAAGATCATCCACCAGTTACTGCCACAGGCAAAACAGCCTCAACTTGAGGAAATCAGTTTTATTTATTAGCAATCAAATCAAAGTAGGGTAATAAGAAACAAAAACAACACACCTTCCTCCCCCCCCTCCCCTCCCTTCTTTTGGCACTGGCTCTATTAGGCATCTGGGAAGTTTCTAACAGCTTTTCACAGCAGCCACCCCTGCAAACCCCCTACTACTAAAGCCTTGCCACATAAACCCAATACATTTGTTAAACTTATGGTTTCAACCAGCTCTCAAACTGCTTAATTTCATCCTGGCTGAAAGAAAACTAACAATTTTGTTCCTCCTCGACTTTCATCTGATTAACTTTCTTAAAATAAGGAACTTTGCAATCTAATTGTATAATAACATAACTTTTAGGATGATGGTTACTAGCAATATTAATGCAGTAAGACAGGGCACTGTGTTTTACTTTAGAAATTAATTTAGGATTTAAGCTATTTGTACTGAAAATCTTTTCACTGCACATCTTTGTTCAAGTCTATAGGTTCTTCTGCAGTGTTGTCACTGTAACAAACTATTCCTGACAAACTATTTTATCACAGCAACCTCCAAAGCGGATGGAATCAAGCAGTCTTAATACCATCTCATTTAGTTCATTTCTGTACTGTAAAACAGCCTTTCAGGCGGCTGGTTTTAGGAAGCACATGGGAGTTTCTATTGGCTCAAAGGACCCAAGAACATTACTTAACTTTTCCTGAAAACCCTAGCTAGGAGAATATCTCAAAGATAGTAGCAGCATCTAAGGCTTCGAACTGCTTACAAGGACTACAGAAGTGAAAGGCAGAGGACAATATAAAGAGGACAAAGCTATTTTTAGCTTGCCTTTAAGGTACTGCAGCAGTGGAAAAAGTCTCAGTTCAAAGGTCTGGCCCATATTTAGTTTCCTACAATCCTTCTACTCCAAACTTCCATGATGACAGAAAAACAGCAACTGTCAGACCTATATAACCGTAAACTCATAACTGGAAAATAGAACTCAGGATTTAAAATGTATTTATTCAAAACAGAACTGCCAGTTTTTCTGTTATCAATGCGAAAGTGTAAACCTTACTACCTAAAGCTGGTACTATACAACTGCAAGTGCGCAAAGACTTCACCAAAAATATTCATCTCAGCTTTTAAATGCATGCTCTTCTAGTCTTTCCTCACTCTGCTTTTGTATTCAAAAGAGGATTTCCCTAAAGTTGAACAGAAAGAAATGTCACTGGTATGCATGATCACAGAAGCCAAAATGTAAACTTCCACATGCATAGATTTGCCCTAGAAACCCCCTGAAATGTGTTAATCCAATCAAGCAAAAGTGCCATATGCATTCTCCAAGAGAAAAGGCAGCTTTAGTGAAGAGATTGCTTATATGAAGTCCATAATATAGAAAAAGGACAGAACTCAGATTAAAAGCGTTTAACAAAAATCATGAAGCAAACCGATTCAAGGAATTGCGGTTACCGAAAGTTTCTCTTATGCATAGCAGAAGAGGTTATGTATACTTTGTAGATTTCTTTAGCACATTATTCCCTAAAGCTTAGTCCCAATATCCTTGTGTTTACTTGCATGGCTTCTTTGGATGACCAATGACCTCTCAAGGAATATCTTAGCAAGGGTTTACACCAGGGGCTAACTAAGCACTCCTGACATTTCTGCATCCTGCTGTCAGCTGTCATGCTGTTTGCTACTAGAGAATGAGAAACCCCCTGTACAATTAGTTCCATGTAACTGTATTGAAAAATGCTGTCAAAGCAAGTGTGTTTACTAGTGATTCCACCTCCAGGCATCATGTTCTTGATTTTACTATATACTCAAGAACAAAAATTCAACAAAGTAATAAAGTATAACCAGTTTTTCTCACCCAATAAATTACTGCATGAACACACACAAACGCTATGTTGCAATGGATGGCTGAACAAGATTCATCTTTAAAAATAAAGGAAATGCTGATGTTGTCTATCTCCAAGAGCAGAAAACTAAACCTTCTATAGAACATGATCAGATCCTGCAGAGTATGTGGACCAGATAAGAAGAGAAACAGAGAAGATCTCATCTACAGAGCACACAAACCTATTTCAAAGCCATTGGAATTGTTAACTTTGAGTCTCATTAATCTGACTCCTAAGTAAGTATGGAGGATCCCCGTTAAGTGAAATTACATGCTCTTTTGAACAAGGACTAGGCTCATATCCTTCTCACTTAGAGCACAGGCAGGGACAGCTATATCATCTCATGCATCTGACTACACCAGATGTGGCTTGTCAGAGTACTGAAGAGATCCAGGTTATGGTCCTTAACGCCTAAGTTTTTGATAGTGTTAACTGAATAAATATGATGGGAATTTATGCATGCAGAAATTATCTAATATCAACTGGACAGCAGCTGTTAAGCGAACTATAATACGTAAGTAGACAGTAAATAGGGCACACCTGAATTGATCATGGATCAAAGGGAAATTTAGGAGTACTGTGTCCAACAGGGTAAGCTGCAGCCACCTCCAGCTGTCTTAACTGCTCCTGTGTCCTTGTAACAAGATAGATAATGCTCATTACAGAGAGGAAATGGGGCTTCTGGAACAACTCAGATGCTGTCCTCTCTCCAAACAATACACCCTGTTTTCTCACTGTGAAGGAACAGACATGAAAAGAGCCCCTCTACACTGCCAAGCCGTGTTATGTGCATGTTCCATGCCAGAAAGCCAGAGGAGCTAAGCCAGCAGAAGCAACACTGCTTCTCCTTCCTGCCCTCCCCAACCCCATACTCAAGCTAAAAAACAAAGACCATGTTTTACTGACTTATTTCCCCAGAGATGAGGAGCTGAAATTGTCAGTGAAAAGCAGATGAAACTTGTCTGCATCTGACAACTATTGCTGAAAACAGCAATAATAAAAATTTAATGTTTGTTGTATATTTTTGTTCAATTCCATTAGAACACAAGATGTTTTTTTCCTATAGAATTACATTTTGCCCCGTATAATAGAAGCATAAAGCTAGAATAACTCTGTTTGCATCTGACTAAAACCAATAATAACGTCCTATAAAATTAATGTCAAGCTTCTTATGAAAACAAATCACTCTTCAGTAAGTATGTCATGGCATGGAATTAGTTATTTGTTTTCATTTTAATAAAAAAACAGTTCTGAACAGGCTCATTTTTTGAGCGTGTTTGAAAGAATAACTTCATGCAGCTCTTTAAGGGACATGCTTTTCAATTATTATGCAGATTTTTTTACCTTTTACTGCCATAGCATCTTAGTATTGCTTTTAACTACAGCAGAAACTGATATTTTCCACTCAGTTTGCTCCGACTGATAACATGCAGATTTGATTTAGTCTTCATCTTAATGAAAAAGTAAATTGAAAGATGCTTGGAGTATACTCCAAGCATACAGAGTGTATACAGCATATAGAGCAACAGTGTGAACAAAACTGTAACAGAAAAATATCTTCTAGTGAAGCTATAACATCCCTTATTTATTCAAATTAAAACCTACTCTGCCCAAACAAGTAGCATTTTGCCTGCCAACAAGACACAGAAAGAGCAAAAAAATGCCCACAAATGATAATGAATCATGGGAGAGAATGCCTTCCCCATGAAGTGAAAAGAAACTGGGAAATTTTTAAGACATTTGCATCGTGTGTATTACTGTTACTCATTACATCTACCAAGTGGCAGCTCACCATTTTCATTACCACGAGAGCCCTATTAAACGCAGTCCCTGCCATAAAAACTAAATATGAAAGCAAGGAATTAAACTGGTTTACAGAACTAATGCCCAAAGGATTGTAGGGTCAAACTCTTGAGTTCTGCACACACAGAGCAGCTCTAAAGTTATGGCTCCTAAATTTTAGGTCAGAAGCATGTCTACAGAGCATAACTGAAAATGGATTGTAGCACATGCCTGTTTAAGATATACTTGTCTGTATGCGTGATGATAACAATGAAGATGTACTAACAGAAGCTGGAACGTATTAGAAACCACAGACTGCATAGTACAGGGCTTTCAACATAACTGGTAACACACAGTACAGTCAGTCACGTCCTTACATCTACATTGATATCACTACCGATTTTGGCTAAGTTACATTATCCAATCATGCCTTTGTTTCAACTTCACAGTCCTAATCTTCCGCAAACTCCAGGTTTGCAGAAGCCCAAAGAAACATCACAGCTCTCAATTGCAAAACCAGATACATCGAAATAAAGAAATGGTTAAACCACAGAGGAACAAACAGCTCATTTTACTTCTGCAGTAGAAGGCTTAACATTACTGCATATATAATACTGTAATACAACTCAGTAAAGTTTGAGGAGTTTCTGAAAAACTAACCTTGCTTTTTTACCTCAAATTCACAGGCTAGACAGATATACAACTGATTTAATAATACAGCTTCACTAGCATTTTTCTGAGCAGCCCAAAATGAGAAAAGGAGTCAAACCTTATTTCTAAGATCCATTTTAATATGGTACTTCTGGCTGCAAGGCAAGCAGGCAAAGAGTCCACATGCAAGCTTAACAAGAGACAGACAGGATACAGTTGGCACCATTTTCTTCACCGCCAGAAAGTAAATAGGTGGGAACATCATCTTTGCAATTCAGGATTCTAGATGAAAAACTGAGTCCCCTTATGTGATACTGAAATTACTGCTGACCCCAACAACTGCAAGCAGACATACCTCAGCAGGTCTCCCCTCATTAGCTTTTCCATTCGTTCTTTCAGATGCTGAAAGACCCTGGTAATTTGGATTACTATTTAGCTGTGTAGTACATGCAGCTTCTCACAACCTGCACCAATAGCTAAACTTTGTGGTGCAGACAAAGAATTGTTTATCTAAATAACAAATAAAATATCCATTATTCATGAATAAGCCACATGAAGGATGAACACTATATTATACTACTGAAACTATGAGTATTTTGGATGCTGAGCATCTGTTGTGTGTTGTATTTTAATTGGAGCTGCATCAAACTTGGCAGTTTTGATTCCCCAGGGCATGAGCAAGTATTTTCTTTGGCTGAGACTCAGGCAGTTTCTCACAAAAATGCAGGATTGTTCCAAGTCCTTCTAATAACAGAAAGCTGACATAGGATTATATTTTGAAAAATATCTGCAGATGTCCTCTGTAATTTACAACTTCCAACACTTGTCACAGTAAATGAGACTGGTATACACCAATTTGGGTCGTTTGAATAAGAGCCCACCATCCAGATTGCTGCAGAAAACCCTTCTTCATATCCATGAGGATTGTTTTCTACTACAGACTGGAGACGGTAGGCAGCAAATAAGCTGAACTTTGACGGGTTTTTTAGGAAATTTTTGACTATGCATCAAGATTGAGGCTCCATGAGAAACCATTTTACAGACTGAGCACCTGAGGGGCAGAAGCTGACAACATGACATCAGAGGTGGGATAAGAATACAGACTTCTCTTCAACAAGACCACCACAGGATCAACAGCAAACACATCTCATAAGTCTCCTCACACAGAAAAGCCAGGTGTATGCATGAGGCATGCACAAAGATCTGACTGCAGTAACAGGTGATAAAGAACTGACCTAAACTTACCCCAGCACCTAGCTAGACATCTACTCAGTTACAGCACCATTTTACTGTCTTCAC
>JBCJKH010071735.1:0-14393 GCA_039877255.1 Loriculus beryllinus
CTGTGGCTGCCTCCTCCCTGGCAGTGTTCAAGGCCAGGTTGGATGGGGCTTGGAGCAACCTGGTCTAGTGGAAGGTGTCCCTGCGCATGGCAGGGGGCTGGAAATTCACAAGCTTTAAGGTCCCTTCCAACCCAAACCAGTCTGTGATCCTGTGCTTTTAGCAAGATAAGTTTATGGAACAATTTCTTACAATCATAATTGTCTATTTTAAGATTAACTCGCAAGTAAAAACTGAACAGATAAGGGAGCTAGTCTCTCCAAGACTGTTTTTAGTGATGTTCTTCTCTGTAGATAATTAATAATGAGTCAGGTGTGGTATGTTCTGAACGCCAATAATTATTTATGTCTCGTCTCCCACATTGTTAAAGCATTGCAGTAGCAATGAATGTCATGTGAGGAAGGCTAGAAGCATTTCTAACAAGGTAGCTACAGAGGCAATTTTCCTTATGGTTTAACTATTCTTCAGCTGAAGTAATTCCTATTTCTTTTCTCCACTGATGAGAACAAAACATGGTTTTGTTTTGGTTTTTGGTTTTTTTTTTTTTCCCTTAAGTTTGCATGGACTGTGATCTTTACCACTGTAGTGTGTAGTTGTTGTACAGCAGTGGTCAGTTTTTATACTCTGAGCACTAATGGCTTGCTCTAATTTTTTATGTTTAGCAACATATTTCAAGCATCTAAAGTGTTTTGAGAGAGGTGAAAGGAACAAAACCGTTAGTGCTGTTAGCTGTTGCTAACAGTTTAATATATATTTTTAGCCCAGATTTCCATTTCTAGCTCTGCAGTATTACCTCCTCTGAGAAGTAATGTTAATGCTCTGTGTCTTTAGCCTTCTCCAGAGCAGGGCCATAAGGCTCAGACAATTCCCTGTTGCGAGTAACTTGTGCATTCAGGGCATTCCTGCCTCTCAGGAGGGTATTTGTTCACGCCACCGCTGACAGCGGTACAAGCAGCTCCTAAGCCGGGAGCCCAGGCCCTGGTTCAGCCGCACTGCGGAAGCCGCAGCCCGCAGTGTCCTACCTGGCTGCGAGATCGCGGCTGCCCCGAGCAGGTTCCGTCCGGCTCCAGCCGCACCTCAGGGCACAGCCCGCACCCTCCACCGGGGGAAGAGAAAGGGAAGAAAGCGCTCATGGCACTGAGGGGTGAGGGGAAAGTGAGAGGAACAGCACCAATGTCAGAGGAAATGCAGGGGAGCGGGGGATCCAGGGAGTCCCGGGAGGAGACTGCGCTGCAGCAGCCGGAGAAAAAGGTGGCCCATGCTGCAGCGGGCAGCGCTGAAGCAGGTTCATCCCGAAGGACCACAGTCTGGGAGAGGGCCCAGTGTGGAGCAGGGATTGTTTTGGACTGACTGCAACCCCTGTTCCCCAACCCCCTGCTCTGGGGTAGGAGGTAGATTTGGGAATGAGGGAGTGAAGCTGCACCGGAAAAAAGGAGGATGGAGAAAAGGGGTCTAGTGTTAATTTTGTCTTTGTTTGCTTGTTTAATTAACAATACATTAAATTTCCCCCAAGTCGGGTATGTTTTCCCCAGTGCAGTAAGTGGTAAGTGATAAGTGATCTCCCATCTTAAACCACAAGTCTTCTCATCTTATTTTCTTCCTCTGTTCAGTTGAGGAGGGAGGGTGATGTGCAGGTTGGAAATTGCTTTACATAAGATTGGCCATCCTTTTCTTTAACTCGTGATTGTCTTAGTATTTTTGACTGTTTTAATATTTACTTACTTTAATTAAAGCCACCTTTTTGAAAATGCCTAAACTTTAAATCTTCCCTTGTTAGTTGTACTCAATTCTGGGTGCTGGCTCCCTCAAGTTAACTGATACCCACAGAATCTGGCTGAGCGGTGCCTGAAGAAATATGGACTAGGGCTTTTAAAGTCAGATGTTTTCAGGAAATAAAACACAGACAAGTATAACAATAGTCCTAGCTACTTAAGAAGAGCTTAAAAATTAAACAGCAGAGAGAGGAAATAATAGGTAAGAATCAGAAAGAAAAATACGGTTGGAATGTGAGAAACTTGAACTACAAGGAGCCAATGTGAAAAAGTTTCGAAATATCCCTGAATCTTGCTGTTGCTGTCATACTTGATGTGTGAGTTTCCAGACCTTCACTGAGAGAATAAATGCTGCAGAAAATTGGAAAGCACTCATGCCCTGGTTCTTCAGTTTTGTACTTTTTTCACATGACAATCTCTATCCGTATAAGCCAGTGAGATAAAGATGTTCCAACAGATCTACTACAGAGTAACTAAAGAAGTGATGCCTAGACATTGTTCCAATTAAATTGTCATAAATGATTACTTAGGGGGTGAGAGGAAACAAGCTAATGCTATTTATTGGAAAACCAACAGTATAAAGAAAAAGCAATGAAGGATCATTAGGTACTGTGAAGAAAAACTGGCAACTGAGTTGTCTTCACATGTTCAGCATTTGGCAGATAATCATTCTGTAATTCTGTGACTTTTAAGACAGCAAGACAGTCATTATATTTTGATTCCTATTTCTTTTTAATTGTATGGATCTCTGCTAAGGGAACCCCTGTGAATTGTACTCATTAAGGGGGCACATAAGTCCAGTGGTCTCAGTGGTATTATATAGTCAGCTACGCAGAGATGCATTTAGATCTCTAATGCAGCATTTTCCTGAACTCAGATCACGATCCCAATCTACTCTGAAAATGTGGAGTGAGAATATCTGGCAGCAATGTGGTTTTCTGATCCAAGTTCTGGATCAGAGTCTGTAACCTGAATTTTCTGGAATAATTATATAATGTTAGTCTATTTCTATCATAACTCTAATTTCTCCTTCCCTCCTTCCCCTCCTCTCCCCCCCTCACCCCCCTTCAGATTGCATTAAAATAATTCTGTCTTTTATTATAGTAACATAATAACTGTATGTACTAGCATTTATAAATATTGTCTTATATCTATAGTTTTGCATCTATGTCAGAAAGGCATCTAAAAATAAACTGTTTATCCCTATATTTACAGATGACATCAAGCATCTATAGAATAAATGTCACTCATCATTGCTTGCTGAATATGTGACAGAGATGGAGGGAGGAAGAACTCAGAGCTGATTCTTGACCGTAGGCCTGTTCCTAGTCCTGTTCATCTGTAAGTGCAAATCTGCTCTACTTCTTACAGGTTATTTTGCTTGCAGCAGAGTGGAATTCTCATTTTAAATACTTTTTCATTATGGACATTGAGAGCGTGTACAGACGTGCAGGAAAATAGAATTTGAAAATCAAAATTTCTTTTGCAAATTGGAGTAGTAATTTTAAAATTACTGTTAATTTTGAGAATGGCAGGTTCAGGATCCTGTGAAAGGCAGTACTACAAGAAGCAAGAATGGGAAATTGATTAATAACAGTTCTTCGGGAAAGAGTTTTGTTGTTACAGTAGTTTGTAAACTGAAAGTGACTACGTTGTTACTTTCTTGCAAGAAAGACAGGAGCCTGCTGGGTTGTATTTGAAACTAACCATAGCTTAGACAGTGTGTAAAATGATGCCTTCGCTTTGCACAGCATTAGTGCAAAGGCCTCAGATATGTCTAACTTAGTGGGTTTGAAGCAAAATATGGACCATCTGGGCAGAGCTAAAGAGCAAGCAACAAAAGGTTAGAAATACAGACAAGACATCCTAGATTTTAATGAGCTGGAGTTACTTAGGAGAAGGACATAATTTGTTCTCCATGTGTATAATTGAAGAATTATTGAGCTTAAATTGCAGTGAGACATATGCAGGTAAATATTAATAGCTTTCTAATGGGGGTGATGGTCGATGAGAAAATGAACATGAGCCAACAGTGTGCGCTTGCAGCCCAGAAAGCCAACAGTATCCTGGGCTGCGTCAAGAGGAGCGTGACCAGCAGGTCAAATGTGATCCTGCCCCTCTGCTCTCGTGAGACCTCACCTGGAGTATTGTGTGCAGTTCTGGTGTCCTCAGCATAAAAAGGACGTGGAGCTGTTGGAACAAGTCCAGAGGAGGCCACGAGGATGATCAGGGGACTGGAGCATCTCCTGTACAAACACAGGCTGAGAAAGTTGGGGCTGTTCAGCCCGGAGAAGAGAAGGCTGTGTGGAGACCTCATAGCAGCCTTCCAGTATCTGAAGGGGGCCTATGGGGATGCTGGGGAGGGACTCTTCATTAGGGACTGTAGTGATAGGACAAGGGGTAATGGGTTCAAACTGAAACAGGAAAGGTTTAGATTGGATATGAGGAGAAATTCTTTACTCCTCAGTGGTGAGGCACTGGAATGGGTTGCCCAAGGAAGTTGTGAGTGCTCCATCCCTGGCAGTGTTCAAGGACAGGTTGAACAGAGCCTTGGGTGGCATGGTTTAGTGTGGGGTGTCCCTGCTTATGGCAGAGGGGTTGGAACTAGATGGTCTGAAGGTCTTTTTAACCCTAACCATTCTATGATTCTAAAGCTAGCAAATAATAACACTGATAAAGAAGCTGTACGAACGAAACACATCCTGTCCCGATTCATTATATTCTCCACTTGATGCATCATTTTTTTATGCCTAGTGAAAGAGTTAAGGGTAGGGAAGCTGGAAATTCTAGAGAGCAGCTGACCAGTAGGCTATCCTCTTCCTCCCATTCATACACTCCCTCTTCCATTCAGATCAAAACTTTTATGTTGCATTGCCTTCATGTCCAGACACGTATTTATTCAGTGCTCTCTTCCGAAGAATTTCCTGATGTTGCAGGTCTTCAGCAGCTTCCAAGATATTTCCTATCTCTCAGTATTAAACTCATATTTTCTAGACAGACTTTTTCCAGGGGTGGTAAGCAGTACGAAGTATTCTTGAATAATCCCCTGCAATTTGGACCTGAGCATTTACTATCTCAAAATCTTTTCATGTGCAAGTTTGGGTGTAGAAGTTTATGTCCCTGTTTCCTGAAGTTATAGCCAGTGAGTGTGTATAACAGGGTTCCTCTGGGTGATGAAACATAATGAATTTAAAAGCATGAACCCTTGTGTGATGCTGTAAAAATTCTGGTTTTCATTTCAGAGCCAGTCAAATCATCAAAGTATGGTGGCTTGTAGGTTGCTAGACAAAAATTCTCCTCATTATACTGAGAGTCTTGGAAACACAGTCCTAAGGAGTTATAATTAAATGTCTTCACATTCTTAAGCAGTATCATTTGAGAGGAACTGGTAATGCTCACCATGTCCAGAAGTAAATTTTTAACTGGATCAGCTGTGCAGAGGTTCACAAAAGTTTTCTAAATATATTCAGCATTCTTTTCCCACTCATTGAGATGAAGAAATGTTACTTATCTTTTAATTTACTTAATAATATCAGTTTGGTTTAGGTAACATTTTATGTGTTGTATGTTTCATATGTAAAATCAGCTAGCAGCAACAAGAAAGCTCATTTAAAGGGTAGTAACAACCATACGGTTTGTAGATTGCCTGCTCATTTACAGCATCCAACACTGAAATCAACCTGGAAACTGTTTACTCATCCTTCCTGTTTTAACAATGTGAGATGAAACAGAATTTTGCCAATTAAAGGGAAAAAGGCAGCTTACTGTCTTGCCAATCAGCTTGACCACAGTGTATCCGGAGGAGCCAGCACTGTGATAGTCACAAACAACCTTTATTTGCTACAGAAAAAGCATCAGGAAGTCTCCCCTGACACATCAGATACATAAAAATATCCAAGCACAACAACTCTTAACAAAGTTGTCAAACACACTCTGTCTTTAATACAAACTGATTACTTGATTACTCGAGTGGAAAATTAGTAGAAAGGGAGAAGTATAATCATTGTCAGTTTTCAATCAATAATGTGCCAATTTTCTTTCTAATTGCTTTGCTATAGGTTTTGGAAAGCTCTAATGTGCTGGGTATGTGTTATTTTCAAAGAGGAGTTGCATGTACATCAAGAAGCCAACAGTTTGTTAACTGTGAGATGTGGAGTTTTTCAACTGACCCAAATGGGAAGGACACATGACTGACTGGTTCCTTTTGTGATTTAGTATTCTTATTTTCTCCCAGGGCGCTAGGCTTTCTGATCCTCCTTAAATGAACTATAGATAGTGTACTGTATCTTATAGTAGATTTTAAAAGGGTTTCAACTGGTACAGACAAACAGTCTTTCAAAGTGGGAAAATGTCTAAATCTATAGAGAGAGGTACATTATGAAAATGCCCATTTTCTTCACTCTTTGGACATCTTGAAAGTGATTCCTTGCAGTATGAAGAGCATGCTCAAATGTATTTCATTCTCTTTCTCCATAACTCTTCATGGTCCCCTTTCTTCCACCTTTTTTAGTGAATTTTCACCTCCTCAAGGTCTGCCATCCCCCTTAAGTGTCTTTTTCAGTCCCTGCTATCCCATCATTAGATTGCTCATCACTGACAGATCAGCTGTGCTCTTTCTCCAACTCTTTTTTAGTTCTTTCTGCTTTTTTCCCTTGCCTCTGTGTGGGCTCTGAGCACTCCTGTACTGGTTGGCCACCACTACACTGGGACTTCTCTGCAAGTCACATGTGGCCAGCACGGGTGTCAATCCTGTGTGCACTCAGTGCCTCAAAAGCCCCTCTTTTTTATGGATGCTCCTTCTTCAAGCTGACAGCACGCTTTCTTCCTTGCCTTCCTTTCATTTCTGGCATTATTGCTAATAAATGTGGGTGACACTATTTCCTTTAACTTTCAGATTAAGCTTTAATATCTACCTAGTTATCTAAAAAAATGCAGAAATGCAATTTCTTGAATCGAACCTTGAGCAGTTTAGTGGAATTCGGCTATGAAGTGACCTGGTTAGGTTAGATCATGTGGGTCTGCAGACTACTAGAGGTCTTCTGTGTGGAGGGAGAAGAGGAAATAACTAACTCATACAACCACAGAAATGATACAGGTTGTAGTCAGAATGAATTAACTCCTCAAATATATTATCTTTGCATCAAATTCCCTAACTGGGGGCTCCAGACTGCTAAGCTGTGAAGGAAAAAGGTTATTCTAATTTCTTAGCCACTTTTTTAAGGTTTATGTGATGTCTTTTCATCTGCTAGTCCACTCTTCCACCTCCTTTCTGGACCTGCTGCTCAGCTGCAGTCACATGCTTCAGGGCTGCTGCAGCCTCAGAGCTATGAAGCTACTCCAGGTTTCACTGAAGTGGATTTCTGGGTATAAGAAAGAGAACTTTTTGACAGCAAAAGAGAGAAAGAAGCTTTTAATGCCTCTGAGGAGGGAAAGGCTACTGCACACAGTGCTTATCAGAATTCTCTCCCAAATGAATAAGAGTGTCTAAACACAAGAGGCTGTTTCTGTGAAGGTTCGTGTGATATGAGAGCCAGACAATCCAGCCAGAGGGTGCAAAGAATACAGCTTTTACTTGTCTACCTTCCACAGATTTGCTTACTAATTGTAGGACTTCTCAAAGTGCATGGTTGTGCAAGAATCAGTTCTGTCCTGCCTCTTCTATTCTGAAGGTGTGTGCTTGGCAGAGCCCCTGGGTGTGCTTTTCTGATATTCAGAAAGTCTTTTTAACTCTGAATATCCAATTCATCTATTGGCTATTTTTGTGTTTCATATTAAGGCAGTCATGTTGGTGTCATATTCTTGGAAAAACAGAAAAAGCGTAACTGCACTATATCTGTCAAAGCTAAAGCAGGCAAAGATGGCTTAATATCCTCTCCCTTATACTATGGCTTTTTAAAGTAACAAGTCTACATATCTTGTGTGCACTCAGGACTTTTTTTCTGCTTTCTGAACATTCTAGTAACAAGATTTTACACTTCAGTACTTTGGTCAATCAAGGCACCAGTGCCAAAATACTCACAGAATATTACTTGCAGTAATAGGTATTTGTCTTGGAATTGACATTTTTTACAGGCACAAGAAGAGACTAGCACTGCTAACCCTTCTTCCAGAGCTCTGACAGAGAAAATCAAGCGAGATAAAGTGATTTACTGTGCTGTTCAAGATCAAGACATTCAGGCCTTTTATTATCTTAGGGAATTATTCTGGGTAATTTATAGTCACAGAGGGGTGGAAACTGGTTGTATATTTCAAAGGTCTAACCAAAAGTAATCCAATTTCTCTGTCACTCTGCTCTTCAGATTTGGCTGTGTATGGTTACTTAACCTGTAGCTAGTGTGAGAAAGCTGAATTTAAAGTTCTGTACCTCTTGAACATAAAAGTAACATTGAGAAACAGGTCTTGAGCAATCTTTATTTATTCTGGAAGAGTTTAAAAATGTTTACCAAACTTATCTCTTCTGCCAGCCTCCTTGGATAGTCTATTCATTATAAGGTTGATTTCTCCATGTAATTAAACATAAAAATAATGAAACTGAGGATTCAAGTATTATTACTATATTGAATACCACTGTGCAGTTCAGTGTTTGAACAGCAATAGCTCTTTCCTCCCCCTAATACCTGCAAAAGAAACTAAAGAATATTAATACTCCAATCTGCATATCCCATTACCAATGTAAGAGACACATGTGATAACGAAATGTTCATTGTAAATTGTTTGTTCAGTTAAAAATAATATACTGGAAATCAAAGTATGAGCAGGAAAAGGAAAAGGAAAGTCTGAAAAGAAACTCTGTTAAAAATCTGACTGCCTGTTATTTAAAATAACTGCTCTTTCTTTTTCCTTTTGATTACTTCAATTCACAAAATTATACAGATCTTCACCTTCATGCTAAATTACTTCAATTTCACTCATAGAGATATCTTACTCCATTGCTTTCACCTCCCCTATCATGACCAGTCACTGCTTTAGGCTTGGGAACCATCTACCTCTCTGTGGGCGCAAATGTAACCGGAGGTTATATAACTAATGTGCAGCAATGTATGTGATCAGTTGTGCAGGGATAGCTAGAGTGCAGATGCTGCCTGCTCAGCTCTCTGCAGAAGGCATGTTTGAAAAGAGGAGACAGGGTATGGAGATTCTTGACTCCTCAGGTTTTTATACTTTGTACTGCCAGAGTGCAGTTAACAAGATTGTATGTTAACAAGATTGTATAATGGCTCTTGTATCTAATTTGGAGATTCATTTTTCTCCCTGAAGAATGTGCTCAATATGGGGTTCAATCCAGGGTTAAACTCTTACTGCTCTGTATTGTTTATGTTATTAATGCCTGCAAATAAAAATGACTGGATAAATTTGTCTCCATAGAAACTAGCATCTAACTAAATCTAAGAAATTTTCTTGCTTCTTTCTTTTTCACCAGACCAGACTAAAAGGAACGTGATGTCCTCACAGAATGAAATGACTTTGTCATTTAAAAATGTAGCCTTCCACTCCTTCCCCAGTGAATCGTTTCTCTTAATAATGTCACTGTTGCTCTCACCATATTCTCGATGCATTAACATCTCTTTCTTTGTAAAAGAACAGGAAAAGTTTGGTCATAAAATGTGATAATATTGTGTGAGGATCCTGCTTCCTATGGGAACCTATTCTTACAGAATAAGCAAAAAAAAAAAAAAAAACAAGAAAAGTCACATGAAAAATTATTTTAAAAACTATTGTAGCTATTTACTCTATCATGACATTGAATTTCCTCCAGAAACTTAATGTTGAACAAGCCCCAGTTTTCAAGTTCATGTGATCTTGTGTATTGACTCATGATATGGTTTAGTGGTGGTCTTGACAGTCCTGGGGTAATGATTGGTCTTTTCCAACCTAGCTGATTCTATGATTCTATGATGATTCTATGATACAAGACTGAGTTCTTCCAGTCTTATGAAAACTGAAAGTCAAATCATGGCAGAGAATTACAGCATAACATAGGCAGAGTATAGTGGACCAAATTTTGCGTGTAGGGTTTAGTTGCTTGTTTCCTCTGATGTCCTGTCTTTCCTCTTCTAGAAATTTTATGCTATCAGAATCTGAGGACTCTGGCCATTTGCCAGAGATTTCCGGATTCTTGGCATCCTGGCCAGAGTGGTAGTTCTATATAGATATATGCAAGTAATGCGCAAGTCAAATATGGATTTCCGGCAGGTCTGTAGGAGCCCTGATGCACTATGCTGGATCGCTGAGATTAGCTCTGTCATGCAAGTAGAGTAGATCTGAGAAGTGCTGAGAAGACTTTGCATATGGTGCACAAATAGTCTGGAACACATCAAACTTTCTGTATATGTGCAGAATATAGCTCATATGAGTCATGTTCCTGCACCAAAGACACAGAG
Source organism: Loriculus beryllinus (assembly GCA_039877255.1). Classification (NCBI taxonomy): domain Eukaryota; kingdom Metazoa; phylum Chordata; class Aves; order Psittaciformes; family Psittacidae; genus Loriculus; species Loriculus beryllinus. The sequence goes on from JBCJKH010071735.1 coordinate 10,152, forward strand.
CTTACACAAGTTTTCTGTGTGAGAACTCTATATCAAGGAAAATGCCTCATACGGATTTATGTCCCCTGGCAACTTTGTCCTTCATGTCTAAACTTAAGATGAAGTTCACTCCAATATCTCTATTTCTCCAGGACAAAAATTCAGTTTAAATAAGAGATGACAAATTCTCTACTTTGTTTTATTTTCCATGTTAAGTGTAATTCTGAGTTAAAGGCAGCCTTATGATACATCACTTCTAAGCATAGGACCAGTATCATGAGTTCTGAAAACAGAAAAGACCCAATACTTCTGTCTTTTCTGTCATTGTAGAGACCTTTGCTGCTTAGAAGAGCTCCTATTTTTAAGATAAGGAAACTGAGCTTTTACATATACTGGTAAAACATTTAATACAAAGATTCTGATATCAGTGGGTATAGTAAACTTCTGTCATGAACGTGTTTTTTTAATTTTAAAATGGCTTTACATCACTTTAAACGAAACGATGAAATGTTATACTCTGCACCAAATAAAAAATGTAAATTGCTAAAAATTGCTTAAGAATCTGTACTTCCCATGTTTGAAGCATAATGAAAACATTATGCATGGACATTTGTTTTTGATGCTTTTGGAAGGTCAAACATCGGTCTCTGCAAAGCAGAGGTTGGTATGAATGGCCCCTTCTCAGAGGAGACAGAGTATTTGAGCTGTAATGGCCAGCTCACTGGCAGAGATTAAAAGCATGTAAATTCAACAGCTGGCCACTTTCCAGTCAGCTCTCCTAGTCTCTTGTATTTTTCAGTTAGACAAGTGGTGCCAAAACAGCCTGGAAGACTTCAGCAGTTTTCTTTCCAGTCTGTTATATGTTTCCTTTTCAGACTGAAATGTGATTGGTTTGGAGTTACACAGAAATTTGGGGGGGAAAATGTAAGAGGAAGTATTGTCTTCCTTACAGTACTTTGGCTCTTGTCTAGGGTGGAAATGCACAAGTCAGGAGGACAGTAAACATGAGATTTCTCAACTGTTCACTTGCTTTCTCCTCAGTGCTACATTTCTACCATCATGTCTGGTGAAGATTCATTCAGGTATTCATTGAATGCAGGAAATTTATCCTGCTTATTTTGGATGGGCTTGTGCTAGATAAGGACAGAAAGTGAAATCTAATTATGCAAATACAGATGGTTTTAACATATCCTCCACGTTTTAATCGTCCAAACCCATGAATCTACTCTACCTTGATGGCTGGGCCAATGCTGTTGTGCTACAGCGCCCTGTGCATCCCCTGGCCTTGTGGGGACCCTGGAAGAGCCAGTGCAGCACATGGCCCTGCACCTGGTGTTCCTGTGTTCTGCAGGGTCCATCTTCCAGAACTGTGCCCCTAGGCCATGCCTCAGGATCTGCAGTGCTAGAGGCAGTGCTGCATATACTCCACAAAATGATTGTTCTCCTATGCATGTTTCTGCTTCTGTACTAACTTGGTGTCACTGCTCATTTGTAAAAGGATGACACTTCTCTGGGCTGAACTGGAGGGACATCTTGAAGCTGGAAGAAAGCCCACACATAGTGGAAGAATGGCCGCTTTCTCAGATGCTAAACACAGCACACTGTCCAAGCCCAGAAAGCAATGAAAGCCTTGTCTCCTTGCTTCTCAAAGAAATCTATGGAGGTTGACAGTGGGGGTCTGCTGTGTATTGCCAAATGCAGCACAGGGTCAAGGCATGCCAACTCTGCATACCAAGATGGATCAGGATCACTTCAGCTGGTAATGAAGGATACTTCCTGAAAGGAGGATGAAAGAATGAAGATCTGTGGCAAGAAAAGGCAATAAGAAATAGTTTTGTACTGAAGAATCTCCAAGAGATTAAGAAGGGAAATCAGAAATATCATGAGCTCCCAACAATAGAGCCAAACAAAAAAATTTCATCTCAGGATCTGGAAAACCTGAAGCCACTCCTTCCTTTCCCATGACTAGTTTGCTACTAGGCCTCTATGCAAACTGGCTCTGGATGCTTCTGTGTTATATATGAGCACCATAAAATACCTTTCTTGGCTCCCCAGGGCCTGTAGGCTGGAGCATCTTTGGAAGGAGGAGAATTGACAAGGGATGGATATATCCAGGGGCACCTGCAGAGTCATTACTGAGGTGATTCTGACATGTGCTCAGGGCTGTGGGATTGTTGATCCTCAAGTAATCAAAATGGAGAGTATTTTGGGTGTGTCTGGGGTAGTGTGGGGATGTCCCAGCCTGTGATCTTGAAATGACTTGGTTGACAGCCAGTAGGGTAACCCTTGGGAAAGTGCTGATCTGGAAATATAAAGCAAACATTCTGATAGAGAAAAGAAGGAAATCAATGGGATTGTTTTTCCTTTTAATTAACCCTCAGAAAAATCTTTTTCTGCAGGAAACCAAAATGTTATTGCCTTCTCCCTTAAAACTTCATTTTCCGTTTTCAGCCACTTGTGTGGATTGGTTTTATTATGTATAATACAGTACAGTATGCAGAATTTCAGTTCCTGGTTATTTCAAAAGAGCACAAAGCCAGCCCATCAATACAGCCTGAGCCTCAGACAAGAGACAATATTGAATATGGAGCTGGAGCATTACAGATTGACAAAAAACTGTTGCAAAAGTGCTTGATCTCTGAATTTTGAAATCTAGTCACTCAAGGGAAAAAAACCACCTCAAGTACATAATCATGTTCAATCACCACCACAGCAATGAGGATGACCAATAAAGGGGAGTGGATTTTTATTGAATTTTGAGCATGTGGGGAAAAAAAATAATCTATGGCTGTCAAAAATGAGTGTTTCTTACAAACAGGTAATTATTCATAATGAGTGGCATAACGATTTTTCTCATTTTCTTTACTAAATTGCATCAAGACATCAGTGGTGACAGATTATAGACAAAACCATAAGCAAAGAGCACAATGGAACACTCACCCTGTTCAGCAGGTGGGTGTTTGAGATGTACTATAGCAGCGTCTTCTGGGTTTTACAATTTAGTAGACAGAGTCTTGGAGCTTTCTATCACTTTTTAAATACATCTATTTTCTCTGTAAACTGTCATTTCTGGAAGGGATTATTTCTAAGTTTTAATTGTAAATCTTAACTGTTTGCACAAAAATCTCAAGGGCTAAGGGCAAAAAATGAACTGGTAGGGGTAGAAAATTGTAAACACCCAACAACAGGGAAGGATCTTATATTCAAATGAAATAAAAACAAGGAGAGTCTGGGACTCACAGCTGTAACAGTGGCTGTTAGTAGGGATTTTCTTTTTCTTTCGTAATTTTTTCTCGCAAGAAATTGCCCAACCTCCTGGTTTTGATATTGTGTTAACTCACAAGCAATAAATGTAGGTTTAGTTATCTTATTGCAATAGAAAGGGGGTAGCTTGGAGGAGACAAATGAACATTTCAAATTCATTTACTGCATTATAACTCATTAATCAATTCACATGTCATGTATTGTATTTCCATCTTGAGAATGAGCTAACCACCTTTGCGAAATTGTGGGTATTTATTGAAGCAGCAGAAACTGGAGGCCCCAGAATTTAACAGGACTGTATGTTTTGTGAAAATTCATGGTGAATACACAGTGAGTCAAAATTGATGATAAAGTGTGAAATCCTGGGGGATAATCTTCCTTTCCATATATAAAAAAAAAATAAAATAGAAAAAGCACGGAAAGAACATTAAATAAGTATATCGGTATGACCAATCCAATCAAGTAATTTTGTATTCAGCAGTTAGTCTTGTTAATGCATTTGATAAATAAGTGTGTCAATGTTTTGCAATGAACTTGGAGGAATTTTCTTGCATTTGAAAAGTTTTGGTTTCCTTTTTTTTGTTTTCACTAATTGAAAACAGAGCACTTTATTTAATTGTATGTGGGTTTGCATTTTTTTTAACACAACAGCAGTTCCATTTCAGAGATACTTCTGAACTATCCAGTAACTACAATGTTCTTTATTGTAAAAGTAAATAGGAAATAGCTGACGAGTGTGCAGTTATTGTACAATAAAAGCAAAGGCTGAAGATAAAGTTCATAACATTGTACAGTAAAGGCAGAGTTAAAGAAAGAAAAAGAGAACAAGGATCAACACAATTTAATTGTCCTGTTTTCTGGTACCTTAGCTACCATCTTTTGCTGTCATAAGGATAAAGCGTAGAATAGAATCACAGAGTACTTAGGGTTGGAAAGGACCTTAAGATCATCTAGTTCCAACCCCCCTGCCATGGGCAGGGACACCCCACACTAAACCAT
>JBCJKH010071737.1:0-11296 GCA_039877255.1 Loriculus beryllinus
ACCCCCAAGTCCTTCTCCGCAGGGCTGCTCTGAATCTCTTCTCTGCCCAACCTGTAGCTGTGCCTGGGATTGCTCCACACCAGGTGTAAGACCTTGCATTTGTCATGATTAAACTTCATGAGGTTGGCATCAGCCCACCTCACAAGCGTGTCAAGGTCCCTCTGGATTGCATTCCTTCCCTCAGCATATCCACTGAACCACACAGCTTGGTGTCATCAGCAAACTTGCTGAGGGCGCATTCAATCCCACTGTCCATGTCAGCTACAAAGATGTTAAACAAGACCAATCCCAACACCGATCCCTGAGGGACACCACTTGTCACTGGCCTCCAGCCAGACACTGAGCCATTTTTCTGCAACTCTATGCCTTCTTAAAAAGCCCCTTTTCAGCTTTCCTGCATGACTCTTTTAGGAACTAAAAGGCTGTTATAATAGTTCATTTGACTAGTCACACACAAGTAGAGGGAAAATAATTTTAAAAGTATAAACATGAGAAATATTTCAGTCTGCAAATATGTCCAAATGCAAAAAGCTGGGATTCTTTGTTGAGCAAGCCATGCAGAGTTTTCAGTCAGGAAACCTAATCTTTTTCAGGAAATATACAATTTCTGCAAAGTAGAAGTTATGAATTCTGCTTAAGATTCAAAATTCTTCCCATCTTATGGGATAAATATTTCACTCAGTAACCATCCAGTTTTTTGCCCTCTAGTTCTGATTTCTAGATTCTAGTGACTCCTACTTTCATTTAAAACACAGCATCACTGTGTAGATGCACAGTATTTGGGGGACATTTTGCTGTGCGTTAGATCTTCAAAGAGTATTAAGAGTGGATTTATATTATGAAATGTCTATATCCTTCTTTTTTTTTTTTTTTTTTCAAATCGTCTGAGTACTTCTTGTTTAGCTAAGCTATAGAGGAAGTCACAGTAAGTTAGAAAACTTACTCAAGAGCTTGAATAAATGACAAGATCATGAACTCCAAACAAGTTTGGAGCTATTGCATTTCACTGAACAAATATACTGAATAAGGACTTTAAAGTAAGCGGTCTTCCAAGAAAAGCCATAATCATTGTGATTATATTGTAGGTCACATCCCATGATCAGTTTTGGATTTGTGTGGTCATTTTTATAATCTGAGATTTTCATATCCTAAACCCAAAGTGGTATAGGTGTAGCATAAGGTATTAAAATTCCACTATTCTGTTTTTGTGTTATTATAGACAGGCTTTACCAAAATGCAACAGAATACATTAATTCTTGGTTAGATAATTCACTTTCATTTCCTGAATTACTCTGGATATTTAATGTATGCATATGCCTTCCTTTACATTTTCATAAAATATTTTTTGGGTGGGATTTTGAGCTCTCATATAGCTGAAACTCCAGATTTACATCCGCGTCCACATGCCCACACAGTAAGTTAACCGAAAGAGAAAATCAAATAATTACAGTTTTTTATTAGTCGTAACAGTTTGAAAAGCACCTCTTTAAAAAACAGATAAAAATCTCACATGAAACAAAAGAGACGTTTGTTGAAGACAAAATAATATGCTGAAAAGAGTGGTTTTGAAATACTCATTGAAAACAGCAATGAGATTTTGTTTTATTCTTTTGCTAAGAAGAACTCGGGCAGTAAAATAATTGGACTGTCATTTTATTTTCACTCTTAAACTCCAGAAGCATGATCAGGATCTAAAAAGTCACCTTTAAGATTCTTCTACTTTCGTAGTAGTGCTCAATTGTAAAAACACTTCATATTTTTAAGTACTCTTAACCTAAGAAGTGATAGATTGAACTTGACTGAGCTGTTTCCTACTGATTTGGTCTTGTTACCTGTCCCACTCCTGACCATCTGACCTGCTTTAGTTATTCCAGAGTTTAGCCTTATTATTACGGTTTGCAGCAGTGCTATGCATATCACTGGCCAACACTTTTGAATTAATTATGCCTTCCTGAAGAAGAAATGGGACAAGAAACTAGGCCAATTATTCACTGTTAACAAATAGAAACACATTCACACTAGTAGTCCCAAATGTTCTCTGGGTCTCTGTTTAAAATTAACCCATCAGAAAATCACATGGAGGATGCTCAAGACCCCCCCTCCAATTATTTAAAATCGTGTCATTAAATCAGACAAATGCTGGCACTGCAACTCAGCAGGCACTAATTTAACCCATATGCTTTGGGACTGTTCCTACATCCTTTTGTCTTAGCCAGAATTTTTGCAGGAATTTTTTCCTATAAAATTAAATTATATTACAAAATAAGCATACAATTTTAAGTCCAATGGATTCTAAATGGAAGCTGGACAAATATGATAAAAAAAAACCCAAACCCAAAAACCTTTAGTTCAGCAAAACATATAATGACTTCTTGGAGACTAGTGTTACAGAACGAAAGATCCAAAAAGTACCAGAAATCTGAAGATTGAAGCATAAAGCATGGAAGTCCATGGAATTATGTTCCATAACACAAATAATCATGATGAATTCTTAAGAGATGGATGATATTATTCTGGAAATGCCTACCAAAAATATTAAATGTGTGCCTCCATCTTAGCCTTATAGTCACCTTTCTTGTCTTTCTACACCTCTCTGACACTTCTTCATGCTGTTTCTTTCTATATTTTTTTCTTTTTTTATCACTTTTAAAATATTTTCCCGTATTTCTCCTTTGTTTTATTATCTCAGATTATTTCCTGTTCTTTTCAATGTTTAGTATACCTTCCTTTGAAATCCATGTATGAAAAACAGGGGCAAAACAAATAAAGGCTTAACTTCACTTGGGCTTTTCTGAAATGGTCATTATGCACGACACAGACTGTACTCAACTTTTCATACCGTGACTCATTCTAAAGGGAATATTGACTAAATTATTACGTTGATTTTATATGACTTAGTAATGAATCTGTAATTTTTTTGTATTTGTAAGAATAATAATTAAAAAGCAGTAAAGTGTTGGGCTTACTAGAATACTGATGAAGAGCTAAAGTGTAGTCTTGGCTAGTGACATTACCGCATTGGCCATTTACCATGTAGTTAAACATGTTTCAGTGCAGTAATCCCAAAAGGAAGATGCAGGAAGTACTTACCTACACAAAAAAAGTGGATCTTCATTATTTATAGTTTTGGGTTGTGTTGTGATTGTGCTAGTGCCTGATTTAAGAATTTATATGGGTTTTTTTTTGGTTGTTGTTTTTGTTTCTGTAGAAGCAACTTACCATCTGGAAATGCTAAAAGAGCATAAAAGAAATAGGATTTATATGCAGAAACAATACTCGGCTCTTCAAACTTTCTTCAGTCTGGCCTGTGCTTTTGCATGCAAGTTGCTCTTCTCAATTGTCATTTGGGTTTTGTTTTCATAATTGGTCATCACCATGGGACTCAACTGTATAATTCTGTGAACACTTCTGTGTATTAATGAGCACTTCAACTGATTAAATAATAGGCCTTTTCACAGGAAATTTGAGGCATGTATACAGTTCAAACTGAGATAATTCATTCTTGCAAGCAAACTGGGATTTATAAAGTACTTTTATTTAAGAAAATCAAATGCAGTATTAACAAAACAAGCTCATGCCTTGAACTGCGCAATTTTTTTATTAATTTAATGTTTTATGAATGTTGTACAACTGAGAACTTGATAAAAACTTGGTTACAAAATATGATGCATGATTCTGGAATCTTTCTGCCTCAAGGGAGAAGTTCTTTCAGCCGTGGACTTTGTAATCTCATTTTATCTCATGTCAGGATAAGCAGTCTTTTTGCTGAAAGAGTTTTTACACTCTTGCACCCTGCCTTAATTGGCAAAGGTTTTCCCACCTGCCTTTACGAAGCATTGGGTGACCGTTAGTTTCCTCTCTCCATGATCAGTTATGCCCTTCCCAGTTAGCATGCAGGTACAAAAGGCAATGTTATTGGAGACAGAAAGTGGAATTAAAGAAAGTAATTGAGACATATTTATAGTAATTTCCATAGGATATTCCAAAAGCTGTACTGGCTGAACCAACAGTATGGAAACCTGAGGTATGGAGACTACAGAAGAGGCAGGGGGAGCAGAGGAAGGAGTTTATACTAGTGGAAGAGTAGAAGTTTGGAGGCTAAAAGGGCACAGACACATTGCTGATGGATGTGACACATTGCTGATGGATGGGTGGATTTGGAGAGTTTCCTGAAAACATCAAACAGAACAGAGAACACCTTTAGCTAGAGATCTAAAGGAATGTTTTCTAATGCTTTGGGTTTTTTTCCCACTGTTATGACTCACAGAGGTGAGGTTAAGTATGATCTTTCCAGGGTATTAGCTCTATAGAAAGTATTCCTGCTCAGTTATCAAAGTGAGAGATGAGTAAGAGATCTGCTCAGTCAGGAGTCTGTGCCTACAGACCAGCACCAAAATTACTCATAAGCTGTTCCTGTTACGATAACTTGAAAGTTACCAATTGCTTTAAAAAGTGGAATACACTGTAAAAGCAAATACTCCAGATCTCTCTCAGGACAAACTTTAAACCCTTATCTGATGCTCACCTTCCTTCACACACTAGAAATCTAGAGAAATTCCTCTATTTAGCTGCTTTCCCCTAAGATTCTCTTAGCTGTGTTAGTTAAAACATGACTGAAACATGCACAGTTACAAGAGCAATTAATGTGGTATAAGAACCCATACAAACTAGAGTAGCAAAGCCATGTGGTAATTTATACAGCTTTTCTGAAAATATTTACATTTTTTTCCCTCTGCTCTGAGCAGCTGTAAAGCATTCTTTCATTTGCTTCCTTTGCCTAGCGAGATCCAGGAGGGAAAGCATCCTCAGTGTTGCCTCAGGGGACACATGGCAAGACACACTTCTATGACAGTCATACCTCCATGAAAATGAGCATATATTATCTACTTGACAAAAGCTCCCCTTTATGGTTAATAAAAAGAATTAGGCACCCCAAATATGAAATTCATGAAACAAATAGTTTATTACCTCATAAATACCTATTTTACTCCATTGAACATAAATAGGGCTTATTTAGCTCAAAACTAGACAAATGATAATCTAAAAGTCAATTAAATATTTCTCTGTGCATGGTATTTTGAATCACTTTGTATTTGCCCCAATGAGGAGCTTCTGATATAAAATAACTGATTTTTCAGTACTTCAGTTTTTTGACAGAATCCATTCAGAGTGAGCATTAAATATCTTACGACTTAATTTGAATCCCTATGAATCAATGGAAAGTATCCCAAGTTGTGCACTGGAATTGTATTTAAAATTTTTCTTGGTTGACATTTTTTAAAAGACTCCTCATTTAGAATTTGAGGATTTTTTTAGTGAAAATGCATGTTAATATATAGTTTTGGACTGAGAACAGGCTTTCATAAATGTAAAATTCAGTGACATGTTAACAACTTAGCTGCAAGGTGAATTTCGTATATGAAAAGAGGCCGTGGAAATTTTTGGAGTAAATTCTTTCTGAAAACTTGTCACTTCTAAGCCTTTTTCCCCTCTCCACAGGACATCTATTGCACAATATATCTTAAATCAAAATAAATCTTTAAAATTTAATAGAAAAACATAAGAAGACGTTAATAAAGAAACCACATTTCTGGAATAAACACTGTTTACAGATAATTTTATAGGCTTACTTTAGTGTTGGTTTCATAATCCAGAATTGGTTCAAAGGTTTTATAAATCATTCACTATCTGGATCTACTAAAAAGGTTGTAGTTGTTTTAGCTAAAGAATGTAGCAGAGAAAAATGAAAAACAAAAGAGTTAAATGAGCAACATGATATTTTTCCTTATGTCTTTTTAAAAAGTACTCTTGAAAATTACATACTGTGAGCTAATATTAATCATATGAGGATAGATCACGTAAACAGTCTATCTAGTATCTAGTTCCAAACTTCAGAACTGTGAATCCTGTTAAATTTTCATTTTTATACTCCCAAACAATTTTTATAATGTAACATTTATTTTTGATAATGCTCAGAACTATAAATCATTTTACTTTACAACCCTTGAGTCTTAGGATTTATGAATACAGAAGAAAATCTGTTTCCTATTTGTAGGCTCTACTGTTTGGAATTACATGCTAGCAGAAGAAAATCTGTTCTTATATAAATGTGATAACACAAAAATATATGAAGGTGCTCTTGCTTAGGTATGACTAGTCAGTCTCAATTGGGCAGATCCGGTGTGTTATGTCACTTGAACTATGTAACAATAAATAAAATTCTTGGCTCACAAGAAGAGGAATGGTATTACGATATATATAGGCCATATACTTCATTCTGTTTCTGTTTTGTGACTGTAATTCACTGTAAGACTCAAAGGTTGAGGATCAAGTGTTCCCAATTTCACATAAATTTATATCACCTTTATTCCCAGAGAGTTCCCAGTCTGGGCACTATTTGTCTTAGGGTGTAAATTCCTTTCTTAGGTTCAGACCAAAATTCCATTATGTCTCTAAATTACTGTTTTCTAATGGAAACTACTATGTATTTATGAAGGATTGCTCATCTTAAAAAATAAGTATATTAATCAAAAAATTCTCAACTGCTTATAGTTGAATTCAAAGGAACTTGCTGCTTTATAAATAGAGCACAGAAGCACATACTTAAAGTACTTGCTTTTTCTGCATTAATAAAAAAGCCACTATATAGCAATGAGCATAAATTATAAAATAGTTTTCTCTTGTTCCTCATACACTTTTAAATGATTTGGAAGAAAATATGTGCAGTTTATACTTTGACAGAACTAGAATTCTATAATGTTTCAGACAATGATGATGCTTTTGTGATCACTGAATTCTTTTATATGTGACCTTATATATGTGACCTTTACATGGTTAAAATTTAAATCTGTGGATAAGGAAGATGCCAAACAATATCAAAAGTCTATTAGATATCTATTCAGGATAATATAGTGAAGGAAAATTAGTCTCTGAACACAGAGCACGTAGAAGAGAATGTAAGTCTCCTCATTTCACAGTCTCTTTTCCTATGGGATTTCATACAAAAAATTCAAATGTGGTTACTTGAGATTGCTTTCAATAACATTTCAAGAGCATATCTTTAGACTTAGACATATCAACCATTCTCCTGCTGTGAGCCAAAATAATTTCATAAGAGCACATTGAGCTTCTCATCTCAGTCCTGGATTGACTAGGTCAAGAGAAGAATGATTAAGAACATATGACACAGAAAACCAATGGCATTTTCCTCTCTTTTAAGACTATGAGAACACTAATACCAGTAAGGGGTGTTAACACAGTTTCCAAGGTCTTGACCATATAATGCTTCTACAGGATGTCTCACATGCTGATAGAAGTCCTACTGAAATATAGAGTTGCATTTGGACACAGGCACATGTCCAATTGTCATTAAATTGTAATTGCAGTATCTTAACAGAGAAAAAAAATAAATGAAAAATACATATTTTGCAAAAGAGTAGTTAAAATAATTGGCATTTTCAATCATCCACATATACAATTAGCCAAAAATCCATTCTTTATGCATGCTTTATCTCTTGCAACATATGTGCATTATTATGTACTGTGCTGATTGAATGCCCTAATACTTACATTTAAATGGCATTCTGATTCAATAAGCCATCTGCTCAAATGATATTGTAACCAATGACTCTGAAGAGTTTGACAGACCTAACCAGCTACACCATCTTTCCAGGAATATCCCCTTTGCTGTTTTCTACAAGGATTTAGATGAACTTCTGTTTATTTTTGTCTTTTTTTCAGGGAAAATTGTGGAAAAAATGCATGCCACAGCTGCATAATGTGCACCACACAGAAGTCTTAAAGTTCAGAAGTCTTTTTTGGAGAAGGCTCATATCACATCAGTTTCACAATCTGCAGTTTTCCCACTCAGGTCTCCATCCAGGCATTCACAATGAGAAATCAGAACATAAAGTGCAGCTCAGTTCATGACATAGGACATTTTTTTCCTGCATGTTTTATAATCTATTTCAAGGGTTCTTCAGAATATGGATCTCTTGCAAGAACTGCACAGAGAGCTACTGACATTGTATACTTTCCAGGAAAATATACTGACATGCCTAGGCCATGAAGTAAAATAAAAATAGGAGAAATTACTTTGAATGAAGTTTGCATAACTTTTCTAAAGGTCTAATTTTATTTACATCTAAACATGCATTGCATTTAAGTTGTCAGCACAGTCTACCTATAGTTCTTAGGCAAAAGCTGACAAAACAGTGATCTGTTTAAAGGAAATTAATAATAATAATAAAAAAGACATTGAATTTAATTAACTTCAAGAAGAAAAATTAGTTAAATCCAAGCACAGTTTAATATCATTGTCTAACAGAGGCCATATGTGATTTAAAGGTGGCAGTGTGTCAAGTAAGAGTCAGTTAAAAGACTGAGAGAAAAAGTTGGTGTTGTACTGATTTGTATTCATTCTTAGAATGCAGCCTTTCACTCAAAATATATTGCCTTAATGCCACCCAGAATAAAAAGTCAAAAACAGTCAATTCACGCTGAACAACTGCACATCTCATCCCCTTCTTAGTATTTATCATATTTCTTCTACAGCTAATAATTGATATAGAATACTTTCATACTGACTAACATGCTGTAAAACTGTTATGATGTGTCCCTGCATTTTAATATGTCAGTAGCTTTTGTTCATGTCCTAGACAGTATTTTGCAGCTTAGAGACAATTTGATGCCTTTGGACACCTGGCAGACTATGGCTCAGATGTACTGGATCAGGTGCTGCTCAATGTAATTAAATCATTAATTTAGCATTATTAAATAAACACTCCAGCTCCCTAGATAAATACTTCATAGCAGTGCAAGAGTTAGTTAAAGATGTGCATAAAATATTGCATTTATCAAATTGCAAAGACTGTTTGTTTTGTGCAAATAAAACAGAAAGAGCTTATAGTAAAGGGTTTGCACAGCATACTTGTTTTTTGTACCCTAAAAAAATTCTCCAATCCAAATCTACATTGGCTGCTATTAAGGTTGGCTTAATACCTAAAAAGAGAGGCCAGGGCACTTGTTCAAACAGATCTAGTACCCTTGGCTCCTAGCACAGCTAGAACAAAGGAGATATAGCCAGACCATGTTTTGAAAAGCAGCTGTGAAGTGAGGGGTTATGCAAAAGGCATGTATTCTGACTATTCTCTTGGCAGGGGTGATTTCCAGATCCTTGGTTCCATTGAGCTCCACCTATATAGATTCCAGCTACTTGAAATTTATGTGACTAGATCTAACTTTTCTCAAATTGTTCTCTATATGAACAATTGTGCTCTATATGAACAATCATGATGAAACACAAGAGTAGGTATAGTAATATTGTTCTTTGCCTTTAGCTGCCCTGTAGCAAGCTATAGGATATCTGCTTTTGCTTGTCATATTAGTCTTCTCTTGGTTGTGTTATAGCTTTACTCTCTACAACATAGGCAACACAAGATTTATGAAAGGTTATATTTTATAAATTTCATCTGCCTTTTACACACAGTTGTAGCTGCATCACACTGTTGCTCTACTGAATAAATGTAGAAGTTCAGTGGTAACTTGCCTGCTGGCATTGAAAAACCTAGTCCACATTCACATTATTCAGCAATATCATTGCTGTATAGAAGGCAATAGAGAAATTTCAATAGAGGCAATAGAGTGTCGCTCAGTTCTAAAGGTATGGGATAGACTTTTGGCTCCTCAAGACTGTCAAACAGCGTGAAGAAACTTGGTCCTTCTTGTCTAGGTATTTTGGGGTGTGGTTTTGTTTGTTGTTTTGTTTATTTTTAAAATAACAGAAAAAAAACAAGATCTCATTGAAATGCACCATTGATCGTTACTATGGCAGCAATTTTGACTCTTCCAGGTAATTCAGAATAACAGCCCATTATTTCTATTTATTAATTTTTAAATAAAACAATAATATTGGGCTAGTATGCCTTATGGAAAAATCAGTTTTAGAATATGGCTTGTAAAAAAGAGCATGCTAAATGTAGAAGTCAAAGGACTTTGTTTAGTAGTAGTCTGGTTAAAGTCAACCGGCACTGCTGAGACTGAAAATAAAAGTTATCAGTAATGTTTATATGGAAAGAAACACTTCAAGCATTCATATGAATATAATAGGTAGTAAAACAACTAAGGTTCTTTCACACTGAAGAAATTTCCAGGTAGTCTAGAGTCAGCATAGTTGGTTTATATAATTTCTAGGTTCAAAGCTGAATATTCATCAAAGGTTATCATAGAATAGAATCATAGAAGAGTTAGGGTTGGAAAGGACCTTAAGATCATCTAGTTCCAACCCCCTTGCCATAAGCAGGGAGACCCCACACTAAACCATGCCACCCAAGGCTTCGTCCAACCTGGCCTTAAACACTGCCAGGGATGGAGCATTCACAACTTCCTTGGGCAACCCATGCCAGTGCCTCACCACACTAACAAGAAAGAATTTTTTCCTTATATCCCATCTAAACCTCCCCTGTTTAAGTCCGAATCCCTTACCCCTTGTCCTGTCTCTACAGTCCCTAATGAAGATTCTGTCCCCAGCATCGCTATAGGCCCCGTTTTTGTTTTGTTTTGTTTTGGTTTTTTTTGATAGAATGGAGGTGACTGTGAGAATTTGTTAATCAGCTATAATGACAACTAATAGATGCAATCATTTTTATGAGCATGTGGCACTTGGACTCCAAAAATGGAATGGAATTATTCAGGCTGACAGAAAAATTAGAACATCATCTAAGTGTCTGGCTAGAAAGCTCTAAAACTGTATTACTGTATTTAATACAGTGTGCCTTAAGTAGAAAAATAATTTTGTTTGCACAAGGGTATTTATTTTGTAATTCTGTTGTGCTAAATAATTGTGATTTGTGGCCATAAGAGCCACAAGATAAGGACAGTGTCCTCATCACTAACAGTCCTGTCCACACCCGTGACTCAGGTAGTGTCTTTGAAAAGGTGCTTGTTTTCTGGTTAGCTTCTGAGTTTTAGTGGAATCACGCTGAGGGCTGCCCCAGCTGCCACCACATGTCCTCACTCCTGCTTAAAAATCCGTAGCACTGCATCACCCTTCATTTCTATAGTTTCTTTTCTAGCCAGTCAATGAAATGGTCTGATAGTTTTTATAGAATCATAGAATGATAGAATAGTTAGGGTTGGAAAGGACCTTAAGATCATCCAGTTCCAACACCCCTGCCATGGGCAAGGACACCTCACACTAAACCATGCCACCCAGGGCTCTCTCCAACCTGGCCTTGAACACTGCCAGGGGTGGAGCACTCACAACTTCCTTGGGCAACCCATTCCAGTGCCTCACCAC
>JBCJKH010071739.1:0-14082 GCA_039877255.1 Loriculus beryllinus
CTTAACATGACTGCTACTAAGTTAGGTCAAAACTTCTGGCTGACAAGGGAAACAGATACTGAAAGAAAAGCTTTTGGTCAGATTTGTGTCTTTGAATTTTAAGATGTTCTGCCTGGCATTCTTGGTTTGGGTTTTTTTGTTGTTTTAATTTTTCTTGCTAGCCCTTGTTGTTTTATTTAGCTGCATAGATTTCAATATTATGGCTTATCAAAATGGTATTCTTTTATTGGAAGAAATGATGAGGGGATGGCTACATGTGGTTAGATGCACCGTCCCTGGAGACATTCAAGGCCAGGCTGGATGTGGTTCTGAGCAACCTGATCTAGTTGAAGATGTTCCTGCTCATTGCATGGGGGTTGGAACTAGATAATTTTAAGGTCCTCTCCAGCCCTAACTATTCTATGATTCTATGATTATATGAATATGCTAGTAAAATTTCCTCCTCAAAAGAATTTAAGGAATAACCAGAAAATCCCTATTTAGCCCTTGAAAATGAATCTATAGGTCAGCTTGTAATGTAGACAATATTGCAAAATGTAGTTCCCATAGATCAGGTTTTGTTTTGTCTTCTGTGGTTTAACAGGAGAATTAACTTTAAGTAGGAAATCATTACAATGGTTCCTGAAGACTGTTTAAATGATAATTCTTCCAAAGGAGGCTTTATTTTTTAAAGTCAATATAATCTAATTTGTTAAAAATTAATGTTGGTATTATAACACACTTTTAATAACTTGGAATTAAACTTATTAAAGCTCATTTATCTTAAGTGCTCTAGTGGAAATTCAAAAATCTATAGTAATATATCACAGATGAGTTATGGTGTGCTTTCAGTAACATATACAAATGAAGGTTTATGTGAAGTAAACCAAAACTGGGATTAAACTAATAACATCGAAAATTAAGTCTGTTTGGTAAGTTGCTGAACTAATTTGTTTTCCTTCTGTCTGTTATGTCTGCGCAGGTCTGTGGGAGCTTGGTGTGCCAATTCTGTTTCTTTCATATAACTGTTTGCTTTTTAATACTGTACCTTGTTGAAGAATGATTTGTGAGCCCATAGAAAAACTGATTTTAAAAATTTTGTCTAGGGATATTGTTAGGCTATTTAGGAGTAAATGTTTCAGCAGAATGACATTGCATTTAAGTGTTACTTCTTGCAAAACTGCTTTGAAGAAATCAGTAAGGAAATACTCATTGTTTATCAAAGCACAGCAATGCAGAGATAAATCATTACATTATTAGGCTGTAGGTCTAAACCAAGCCTCAGTAACTTTTCAAATTTTACTGCAAGTTCCATCGTTAAATTGCAGAAACAATTGCCACAGAATGTTAGAAATTATAGGAGATAATAAGGGGCTTGGAAAAGGAATAGAGAATTAATAGAAATAAAGCTGAACAGCAGATATTAAATGCAGCAACCGCAGTATGATCTCATGTACTCCTGTTGCCAAGTTCATGCAAGCTGTTATATTTCTTCCAGTCAAAGATCCCATACTGCCTTAAAATATAACCAGAATCCGGTCATTCTGTCCCCTTGTTGGAGAACACTTTCAGCTTCAAACAAACTGTTCACTGCTCCATGCAAGTGTTTGATCGCCTTGTTTTTCCTCAGAGAGTAGGTGTTGCCCAGTATAATTTCAGTATAAAAAAGACCAACAAAAGTTTTCTTACCATAGTTTTCACTGAACCAGCTCAATTTCATCAGGCAGTTGTGGCTGCAATTTTTTTTCACTGAGGACCAAGGTTGGCTGTCCAACAGAACAGCTGTCTTCATACAGAAACTCTACTAATTGATAGCAACTTCTGTTAGATTATACCAGAAACTTACTGCTTGCCTCTAGGAAGCAGAATGGCTTTCAGAAAAACTCAGACATTCCCAGTATTGTGGCACAAAAATGTCTATGGGTAACATCTTCAGGGCAGCCACCTAGCAGGAATTGCTTCCAGTCCTTTTCCATTTAATCACACAGAAGTAATTTTACATTCACCAATGCTGTAGTAGGAGTCTCCTCCATTCCCCTGCCCCTTCCCTGACCACCCTGACATACACACAAAGATCTTTGGTAACTGTTCAGTGGTATTGGTGATGTGGTAAGGTACTGCTTGCAGTGGCTGAAAGTAAGAATAAAAAAATTGGGTTATCAGTAAAAGACATTAATGCATCATGATGCAGTTTATTTTGCACTACTTCCTGTTAGGTAATGATTTAATTTTTTTAAGCCAATGAAAGCTTTCATAGGTTCCAGCTGTACTGCTCTGTCATGACTCTTCAGCGTTGATCATATCCTTACAAGTCTCCTAAACAGAGTTTCCATTGATCTATTTTGGTACTATTTACATATGCAGAGTTCTTGCATGACTGGACTCCATTTCTGTAAATGCAATTGATGGGGATGCATATCAATACAATATCTTTGAGCTATAAAAATACTCAAACCTGGGATGAAGATTTTTTGTATCTATAATGGATTTCTAAGGGTCTATAGATCTTTAGGCCTAGTAACAAAGGTCTGCAAAGATGGATTTCTAAAATTTTGCATTCTTTTCACTCATTGTAAAATATGGAGAAAAGCTTTTGCTTTGCATTGTATTTCTGTTGACTAATAAGGCAACCAAAGGAAGGTATGTGAAGAGACAGAAAGAATAAGAATTGAAAGTTGAATATCAGGAAAAATTGTATTTATGTGCTACCTTTTGTTTTCAGAAAATACAGGGTAAAATAATTTTCACAAAGGTAAAAAATATAAAAATGCAAAAAATTAAAAGACATAATTTTCCAGACTAATTTTTTTGCTTTTTTTTCACAATGGAAAGTGTGAGGTTAATTATATATAGATGTGTTTACTCATTCCTCCATGCAATAAGGTCTTCAGTCCTTTAACATTCATAACATTTTAAAGACATATTTCTTTCCTTAGAGTACGGATATCAGCAGTAAGCTTGCTGAAAAAACATGTCTCATTAATACCAATAACATTTCCCTGATATTTCATTTGGTTTCATTTTTTCAAAATTCAGTGCTGGAACCATGACAATGTAATTTGATTTGGTGAAATAGTACAGAATTTTCAGTGTTAGTTTATAGAAAAATGACACAATGTATCCTATTACCTCCGAAGTAAGGAAGTTTAATTTGGATAACACTAAGAGACAGTAAAAGAGAGACCATCAGTAACACTATTTTCCAGAGAGCTACTATTCAGACTAACCCTACTAAAAACTGAGTATGCAATTGAAATCGCAGTGTATACTCATCTGCTCTCTATTAGTATGTCTCTGAACCAAGACACAAATGACAGCTGCATCTACAGGAGGGAGAAAGTTTTCTTAATTATTTTTTTCTTCCTTTTTTTTTTCTTTTTTGTTTAATTAGAGAAACAGCACTCTAAAATGCAAAAAAAGCAGCATCTCTTTTAAGATTGCATATCTGTGAGCACTGTGCATAACACGTCTCAGTAGTGCTCAAAGGCTGTTTTAATCTGCCAAAGTAATAAACAGTGGGGAAGTTTTTTAAATGCTCTGTAGGCACCTTGTAGTAACATTTCTTGTGGTTTTCAATAAATCCCTGTAGTTATGCAGCCTGTCATTGTGAAGTGTACTCCAGTATAAGCAGAAGTGTATCTGCAGACGCTTAATGCCAGCATCAGCTGTAGCTGTGTGAAGTACTATTCTAACTTGTGCTAATCTATATTAGAGAACTAAGAGAAAAGAGGCAGACAAGCACTTTATGTCTTTAGCATTGAAAACTACACAGATGGGGAACAGAAATTTGGGAGAGGAGTTGGGAAAAGTACTGTTGAAGTATCGTGGCTGCACTTATACCAGCACCCTAGGGTATGTAACTTTTGCTGTTTTATTGCTGTTGGTCAGTTGTGAAGTTCTGTGCAGTGAAAGTATCCAGCAGAGTTTGCTTTTGACTGGCTTCCATGTGCTGGACACTGAGTAGAGACCACTGCAAGAATGGATAATGCTACTAACAGGCAGGTCTTTATTTTCTATGAACTTATTTCTAGGATGTTAAAGCATTTTGACGGGAACAGACCTGTGATAC
This sequence comes from Loriculus beryllinus, assembly GCA_039877255.1. Classification (NCBI taxonomy): domain Eukaryota; kingdom Metazoa; phylum Chordata; class Aves; order Psittaciformes; family Psittacidae; genus Loriculus; species Loriculus beryllinus. The sequence goes on from JBCJKH010071739.1 coordinate 4,049, forward strand.
ACAAAAATGCTGTTTTAGGAAACAAAAAAACCACTATTATAACACAGACCACACATAGACCTCAGTGTTTGGTTTTGGGCAGAAAGACATTGATAATCTAGAACAAGCTCAGAAGAGGTCCTTAAACCCTCAAGCTGGTCAAGGGCTGCAGCACTTGCCCTGTCAGCAGAAGCTAGGGAAATGGGACTTGTTCAGCCTAGAGAAGAGGAGGCTTTGGGGTCACCTAAAAGCAAGCCCCCAGTACCTATGGGGAGGTTAACAAGAAGGTGGAGCCAGACATAGCGGTCCAATGAGAATAACTTGAAACAAGAGGGGTTCAGACTACACAGAAGAATTTTCTTCGTGAAAATGGTCAGACAGTGGTGCAGTTGCCAGAGAATCTGTGGTCTCCATCCTCACAGGTGTTCAAGACCTGGCTGAATAGAGCCCTCAACAATGTCAGTAACCCTGGTTTGGGCAGGAGATTGTACTAAAGACCTCCTGAGGGCCCTTCTGATCTGAACTATCCTGTAATTCTATGACATCAAATACTAATTTTTCAATGTGTTACATCACATTTAGAGGAATGTTAGAAACTTAAACAAACGCCATGTATTCACCTCACTTAGGAGAGCATGTCTTTTGTAGGCATTTTTCTTTAAAGACGCACATACAATTTCTGTTTCTTGAAGCTAATTTGCTGCCAAGACATCAGATGGTTAGAAAAGACGTACATACAAGTATGATCATCTCAATGGGAAGTGCAGTAGGTTGTCTATGAAGATATTAAAAAAGTGAGCAGCAAATAAATGAAATGCACTAACTTTTACAAAATCCAGTAGTTAATAAGATGCTTTCATGTATTTGAATTTTCACAAATAATTTCCTTTTTTGCTTTCTAAGCTATGGGTACAAATGTCATTGCTTGTCTGATATTTATCACTGAACTCCATACTTAGTCAATGAATACAGGGTGTGTTTAGTAAAAGTGATCTTTATCCTGAGCAATTTTCGAACTTCACCTCCTCAACATTTAGATGTTGTTTAGATTTAGTTTCTAGACAGAAATAGTTGAGCTCCATTTTAACAATGGTGCTCTTCTAAATTAAAAACTCAGTGCGACAAGAGCATAGCGGGGAGAGGAGGAATGAAATAGGATTAAACCCGTTTTATAGAAGAGGAACTCAAGGTGAAAGAAGCTGTAGGTTTATGCTCCTGTAAGAAGTTTGAAGAACAGCCATTAATTGAACATCCTGAGGTCTTCATCCCAGAAAATGAAAAATAAATTAATGCATTTGTCAGCATCAGATTTTTCTAGGTAATTCATGCACTTTCCTCCTGTATATTGAAAGGACAATTTTTATTGATGCTTGAGCAGTACTGGGATCAGGGATATTTTTATGGTTGAAAATTGAAGGAAAACATGCTGGAACAGAAGAGTTTACTCTGAATAATGTAAATAAATCTTACTGCTTCTTTCATTTTACAGCAGTGCAAAAGTCCTCTCTCTGTCTTTCTTTAACACATTTAGGGTGCTGAACTCAGCCAGTAGCATGGTGAAAGAGTTGTATTCACCTATTTCTCAAACTCAAACTAACAAATTCTGTTGGTCAGTTAACAGCAAGTGTCTGACTTGGTAGTTTTTAAAAGGTACTGTTTTTCTCTGCTTCTGTTCCATTTTGACACTCATACACACTTCCCTCCTTCGTGCCATCCCCCAAAACTTGAGATACTGAGATACTGCTCCTTGATATGATTTATTTAAGCTGACCATGTGCCTGATGCTACTCCAGTCTAACAAAGATCTATTTCTATCTCAACTCATGTGTACAGAAACAACAACAGTTGCATCAGTTTTGATGATAAACAAAAAATCATAGCTTGCCTCCAAAGCAATTTCTTCCTGAATGCTCATCTTCCCAATGCTTTCACCTGGGCTCCCTTTTGGAACTGTTGAAGGCAGATTAAGTGAACACCATGTACTTGGCATTTTAATGAGCTGACAGGGACCACATGTCTGCTGATAAACTCCAGCTGAAGCACAGTAACTTCTTAAAATGCATTGATGCTGTCATTTATGACCATCTAAACATACTCTGAGAGGATCAGCTAGTATGACCCAACTTAGCTCTGTTAATGTTAAGGGAAGTAGGCTAATATAACCTAAATGAAAAACCAGATAAAACATATTTTGGAATAGGAGTTTATGTAAAGAATGCACCTCTTAATTAATATATATTAATATATATATGAAGTGTATAATTAATTTTATACACTTCATATTCTTCCACTGAGTGGAGTAATGAATACAGGATTCTATACAGGATGAATTGATAATGTTTTTTGGGTTTTTTTTACAGAAAAGTAGTGTAAATTTTCCTATTTGTTTTCTTTTCTTCATTAGATTTACAGCCTGACAAAGACTTTTAGTGCCGATGTATATTTTATAGCACTGTTTGACAGCCATACACAGTATTTGCTTCTGTTTTAATTTGAAAATTTTGAAATTATTGTGTTTGCCATTATGTAAAGCTTGCAAATATACGTTGGCAGAAATATTAATTGTACATTGTTAAATTAAAAAGATTGCCTCCATAGTTTTTCACTGCAAACTGATCTTGAAATGTGGGCTTGAATAGTTCTCAGTAGCAGAACTAATAAGGTTTTGAAATTGATCACCCTAGCAGTTATGAGATTCAAATGAGAATTGGGGGGGAAATTACTATTATCTTTTTCCATTATTATAGAACTGGCTATTGTTGACATTCTCCTTCTGTGGAGTAAATTGTATGATGAAACTGTACTGTATTTTGGGTATAATGGATAACAAGTCATTAAGCAGGGTGTCCAGCATAGGGGAGCCAAAAATATTTTCTGTTTTAGTGTAGTCTGTTGGCATGAATGCACAAATAATTTCTGCTCACTGACCATTATGCCACAAGCTTTTTAATATGCAGCCAAAAATACGTTATGATAAGCTGTATGTCATCTATTTCTAGAATTTCAGGTATATCCCAGACAGCATTTTTAATAACCATGTTTCAATTTTGTATATATAGCAATAATAAATTAGTATTTAATCATTTATTATAGCATGAAAGGGAGCAAGTGATAAATGCTGAAAAAGACTGTGATAGGATTTGCTGTAATTGAAAACCAAAGCATAGTGCCCTGCTAGTCGAAGTGAGAGTCTAGTAACTGATGGACCTCTAAAAGAGATAGAATAGAATAATGGATGAGGAAATCAATGAACGGATTAGAAATAGGTATGTACCTAAAAAAGAAAGGTCACCTTTAATGGATTTCAGGGGACTGAATTGGTGATTGGCTAAATTAATCACAGTTCCACCGCTAGTGCAAATTTCTGTGCAAAAAATCCTCCCAAATTGCCTATGTGCAACATATTGGAAACGGATGACATGTATAATTACAAGTAGAAGTATCATGTGTTTATTCAGGGATATTATGGACCATATCTTGTCATATTTCCAGTATATTATATGTAGCTATGATCATATTTAAAAGAAGGATTTAGATTTCTAGCAATAAAAGTCATTCTACTTTTTCTAAAGCTTATGCGGTAGTTAAAACTGTAATTAAACAGGTTTTCAGAAATGGGGAATAGAGACTAAGTTCATAAAGCAGACAGATACAGTTTGTAAATGAAGGAGAAAGCTAATTAAGCCGAGCATAGCAGCATAATATTAATTTTTAAAAAACACTTCAAGCGTATTTGTAGTAAATCTTGCCACAGCAATTGCGTATTTCCTAATGAGTTATTCTACAGTTTGGGTTCAGCATCTGTGCTGCCAACACTCCATCACCAGGTAAAATCTTGTATCCTTCGGCATTATGCTGATGTTTATTTCAGCACAATTAACTCTTTGAGCCCCATTTATTGAGGAGAGGAGGAGGAGAAAGCTACAGCAGTGGCCAGCTGGAAAGCGAGAGACTGGGATATCTCCAAGTAAAACTCCTTTTTCCATAATTTTCTCCAGTGACACAGATTTCCCCTAAACACTTCCCCTAGTGGCTATAGAGTTACAGCAGGACTAGCTGCGTATTCCAGCTTGTTTCTCTTAACACATTAGTGCTTATGGTGATGACTGCAGCACACTGATCGGGTACAGATATTGCACTCTAACTGGTTGTGAAGTCTTGTGCATGTGTTTCTGGATATTACTTCTGGGTTATTTATATAGCAATTATCTACCAAAAGTTACCTGCTAAGCTTTACATATTTTTGACAATATAGGCATAAACCAGAAGCTATGAAGTGAGACATGAAAAAGAGGGGGGGGGGTGGGGGCAGGGAAAGGGTGACTTAAACATCAGTCATAATCTGTTCCCACAAGAAACCTAACATCAGAGACATCGCAAAGTCTTGTAATACTGCAACACAAAGACGCGAGGACAAGGACATTTGGGAGTACAAGGTAAAAGTATTGCCACAGCAGCCTTGGGGTATGCAGTGAAAGACTACAAAGGCAAGTGCAGACTTTGTGTTACAAGTGAAAGGTTACAGGGCTGTAAAAGGAAAGCCCTCAATGTTACAAACCTTAAAGCAAAGGGAGAAATCTGTACCTTTCATTCGTCTGTGAATAATGGGAATTTTTATGCTGGCCATGAAAAAGGGAAAGCCAACAATTTCATATGTAATTTGATGCTCATTATTTAACGTGAAGACTTAAAAAGCTGCAGAACTAACATTTGCAGTGGAAATACCTGCATCAACATTTAATCATCTGGAGTAGTGCAGTGTAGTGTAACTCACCCTGTCTTTTGTCTTATTTTTTTATGGAACATTTTAGGAAATTATGTTTCTGTTCTACCCTGTCCTGCACTTACCCCTGTGCTTCTGTATCCTCTATACATCTTTGTGTGAGCGCTAAAGTTAGTCTGCAAGAGCCTCTGCATAGGTAACTGGGCTCTGTCCCTGTGTGTCCTTTGGCATGCATAACAAATTTTGGGGAGTCTTTTAGAAATGTTTGCAGTTCTGTATACACTATCCGTATTCCTTCATATACAGGCATGTGAAGATCATTTTGAACATGCCAAAATATGCTGGATGTCTACATTTTGCCCCACAGTTATCTTTTAATAAAGTTTAAGAAATTTCTGTCTCCTCTTTTATCTGCTCAATTCTCTTCTGTTTTACTTAACTGTTAGATGCTGACTTGTTTCCAGGACAAAGGCGAGAGATTAGCATACATTGCTGAAGGATGTTTTTACCTTCTTCTGTTAGTGGCTACTAACAGAAAATAAAGGTGTTGAAATAAAGTATTTCCTGATATGAGAGCTTTCCATATTGTATATTCAGTGCTGAAAGAAAATCATATAATTAATATTTGAAATTTTTGAATCCAAGGTCTTCTAGAATAAACCACTGATAGTTGAGTGATGAATTTAAAAGGTTTGTCTGTACAAGCGTTAATTTCCAATGGAAAACTTGTAAATTTTACAGCCCTTGTAGGTGAGATTCAGTTACTTAAACATACCTGTCTGGTGGTATTTCAGATCTCCTAGTTATCCTGTCTGGCCTTATAAGCTACAGTTTCAGAAAGGCACAATTCTCCTGAACATTGTGTTATAGCTGACCTTGTCATGATGATGTCTCAGTAGACTGCCTAAAATAGTACCAGTCACTTATGTGTAGGCACACGAGTCACTCTTCATAACAAATTAGATGGTTCATGAGAAGCAATTAAAAATATCATGCTGAAATTTTGGCAAACATCAAGGAACCTTTTGGTGCTTAAATCTTCGAATAATTTACTGTGCCTATGTTGTTCTTTGCATTTTCTTATGAGTATGTTAAGCTAGCTTAAGGATGGTGTACATCTTTGGAGTGTAATACCTTTAACAGCAATGAGTGAAAAATAGTTGCATTTGAATCATTCCTTGTCTTCCAAGTGTTCTTACTGGCTGATATTTGAAGAATAGTCAATAATAGAAGAGTATCCCTGATGTTAAGGTGTATGTGACCAGTTTCCAGTGTAATTGTTTTGTAGACTTTATTTAACATATGATTGCCGGGATAGCTGCTTTATTCAAGAGAAGAAATCTGTGTAGAGAACTCACTGTGACAGCCTACATTAAAGACAAAAAGTGATAAGCTGCTATTTTTGCTACATTTATAAGCCCTTCTAAATATTTCATATATTGTACATGGATTTTCAATTTGGATATAGAATACATACATATTTATACATACACATATATCTACTCATGCAGATGCATTTTTATAAATATGTATGTGTGAAGTATACATGAATGAGAAAAAAAATCCTGCCAAATTTGTCAAGAATCAAGAGGTATAAGGTAGGTCTGCTGGCAACAGAACAAAGAAATAGATTGAAAGGAATCATGATTCAGCTATTCAGACTTAGACTCTATGTTGTCACTTTGCAGGCAACTGAAGCTTTCAGTCTAAATATAAATTAAATGTATAATATATGCTTAAAAACACTAACTTAAATTACAAGAAATTCAAAACATCCATTACTCACTGGAGAGAAATTCTTCTTAGATTAAATATAACCAGATTGAAGGAGTAAATTTCATGTCTCCTAATACAAGGAAAGATCGCTAAGCCTAGTGCTCTCAAGTACCTGAAACTTTCCATCTGACAGTCAGAACGACTGGCAATAAAAGCAAATTTGTAAACAAATTAAGTTGAACAACTTAAATTGTTTTACTTTCCTTCTTGTTGGGCTTTGTTTAGTAAAGTTATGCAACAGATGCTGTAATGAGCAGGACATCTCCTAAAACAGGATGTGCATCCCTGTAGATCTCTAGAGAGAATGAAATGTTTCACTTATTCTAAAAATGAGAAGTTTTCCAGAAATTGCCCCCTCAATTCAGATTAAATTGAACATGGCTGTTTTATTTTCAGTTTTTTACCTCAGTTTTAAAGTATTGCACAGATACAAGTGTGACTTGCTACAATATTATTTCTAATGTGAGACATGTAAACATCATCAATTGTGATCACCCTGCAAGGTTCTGTGTAGGGAGATTTTTGGATAGGTGAGCAGTTGAAAGATAAGCAGAATCATTACTCATGTTTATTCCCTGTCAGTTTTTCAGATACTGTAATTAAGTTAAGTATAAAGATCTTTTTACTAAATGGAGCTTGTACTCCCCAGTGGAAGATGCAATACAGCGTAACTCTTGAATTCCAGAATAAAACCTGTGGTTGAAATTGGAGCTTTGCAAAAGAAATCATATTTGCAAAACTGCATGGAGCTCCAGTTTCCCACTGATATATCTCCACTCCACCTCAACCATGTTCTGATTATGTTCATGTTTTGATCTTTAGAATAAAATAAATCTCAATTTCTGACCAAATCACCATCAGTTATTTTTACTGTTACTTTAAAAGTTTCTTTGAGTCTTGACTACACAAGTCACCAGACCGTACTCATATCAGCATAATAACAGAATCCCATTAGTATGACATAATTGGCTAAGCAGATCAAGGCCCTGGGTAAGTTTAAAACCAGCTGATTTCAGGAAACACAAAACACAATTAAAAGAACCTCCTACATTATCATGAAACTGTCTGGCTGTGCTGCAAATCCATACATTCAGACTGTCAAAGAAGGCCAAATGCATATAGACATAAGTATAAGAAAATGATTGTTAAGTTGCAATATTTAATGTACATTAAAGCTAATGAGAATTCCTGAGAACTGGAAATTGGCTGATAGAAAATTAATAACCTTGTGGTTTTTAATTTTCTCAATTTTTTTTAAATAGTAACAATCACACTTATTTTAATTTTTCTTTTCTTAATGTTTTGTTTGTTTGTTTGTTGGTTTTTGGGTTTTGCTGGTTTTATATTTTTTTTAAATTTTACAAGCTTCAGTGGATCTGATCACCTGGTCAGGATTTTTTTATAACAAGTACTCTGACCCAAAAAGTTATGAAAGCAAATAAGCCTTCTAGTTTTACAGAGGACAGTTTTTTTCATTTCTGCAAAGAAATTATTAACTCTTCCTTTTGTTTGTTGGTTTCTGGAAAACAAAACATCAAGTGAAACTGTTCTGAGCTCTTTAGTGCCATTGTCATCAATATCTTCTCTGAAAAGAATCCTTTCAATACTAAAAATGTTTTTATGCACAGGGGATCATGGAAACCCAAGGAGTCACCATCTCTAAGGATATCTCTCTGTGCTGTTAATAAAAATATTAGAACTGACTTTAAAGCATTTACGACAATGGAAATATTTCCATTATATTGAGTGAATTGTGGATTAGACTGTGTATCACAGTAAGTACTGGAATTTCTGAATAACACTTATTGAATAGATACATGAATGAGAGGTGTCACTGGCCAAACTTTCATAGGTTATTTGTTAAAGGCATGTCAGTACAGGTTTAAATTTCTCACTTTTGGCTTTCAAAAATTAAGGTCTTGTTGTCTTAGAAATGATGACGTACATTATACTACACCCAGTCAGTAAAATCTAAGTGAAAAAACTGGGCTGTTGTTGTCTCAGTCCTGTTGCAAACACATTTTCTTCTGTTTTCCCAATATCAGTAGTTATAATTTTGTCTTTGTGAAATGGAAAAGCTCAACAATAATGACATCATGAGGGACTGAAACTTGACACGTTTCCAAAACTCATGAAAAATAATAGGTGTAGATGTCATTTTTCTGTTCTTTGAAAGAGGTTCTGGATATCTGTCACAGTATGGAGCATCTCCACAACTGGATGTGGATCTTTTGGGGTGGGTCAGGCTGAGAGTTGGTCTTGTTCATCCTAGAGAAGAGAAGGCTCAGGAGAGACCTTATAGCATCTTTTTGGTCCCTAAAGGAAGCCTACAAGGAATCTGAAGAGGGACTTTTTTACAGGGGCATATAGTCACAGGACAAGGGGGAATGGCTTTAAACTAGGAAAGGTTAGATTAAGATTAAATATCTGGAAGAAATTCTTTACTGTGAGGGTCGCGAGACACTAGCACAGGTTGCCCAGAGAAGCTGTGGCTGTCGCCTTCCTGGAAGTGTTCAGGGGCAGGTTGGATGGGGCTTTGAACAACCTGGTCTAGTGGAAGGTGTCCCTGTGCATGGCAGGGGACTTTGAACTTGGTGATCTTTAAGGTCCCTTTCAACTCAAACTATTTTATGATTCTGATTCTATAAACCACTGTATTACATCTTTTGAGCAATGTCTGTAGCAGAAGAAATTGCAAATACAATTTTCTTTCGAATCTTGAAAACATACTTTGATTTATATAGATATTATGAAACAGTCATTTCAGGATTTTGATATACTGTGAGTATATGATTTTATAATATACAGTTAATATAGAGGTAAATAATTCATAGCTGGTCTTCTATCACCTTCTATTTTTCTGTGGTCATTGCTTTAAAAAATTATTGGGTAGTAATCTTGAAAACCCTGGTAGCAGATTGTCAAATACATCAGTGACTCTTACCTGATACCACAAGTTGAGTAATATTTTTACATGTCTTGTCTGTTTTATTGAAGTGGGACTGAACAAAAATAAAGTACACTTGAGAATTCTAGAGTTTCTAGCTGGAGGAAAGCTTATGTTAAGTAGTTAACTTATGTTTATTATATTTCTTTCACTTATTTAGAACGATTTTTTTTTTTTTGTCTGAGATCTCTACTGCATTGTAGTGGGAGATGTATAAGAGGCTAGTAGTAATATCTGTCTTAGATTGCTCTTCCACCAGCATCTACTGACTTCTAGATGTAAATTAATGTCATTATTAATAGCTAATTATTAATAGCTAATATGCTGTAGCCTATGACAATAAGTATAAAAACTTATCTGACTAAATGTACTGGAGAAGTTCTTAGTTCCACACATCTCTCACCACCCAATATCGTGTTAAGAAGTAGGTAATCAGTCTTCTTTTGTATGACTGATATATTCCATATATTTGTTGGTATAATAAATATAAATCAGTCTTCCCAGATGTAAGTTCAGTAGGGAACTACCAACATGTATATGATTTCACACATTTTTTTGTCTAAATGAAATATCCAGATGCAAGATTTTGCACAAGGAACATTAATTAGA
>JBCJKH010071742.1:0-16044 GCA_039877255.1 Loriculus beryllinus
CACCACCCTAACAGGAAAGAATTTCTTCCTTATATCCAATCTAAACCTTCCCTGTTTAAGCTTTAACCCATTACCCCCTTGTCCTGTCACTACAGTAATACGTCATGTAATAGCGAAGCAGTTCAAGGATACCAATGATCTACCTGAACATTAGATGTACAAGAAGGTGGTCAAAATAAATTTAACAGAAAGAGGTACAATTTTACTAGATCAGATCACAGAACTGGGGTAGGAAGAGCCTGGACTTTCAGGCATAAAAGCTTTCCTTCAGACCCTGTGTGAACAGCAGCATTGTCTTTGCTTTATCCGCACCTCTTCATTTTATCAAGCATATATATAAGATGCAGAATGACTTTGTTTTCCACTCTCTGCTGTCCCTTGCTCTAACACCACAAATATAATCTGCCTTTATTTAGTGGAGGGGACAGGCGATACAGTCAGTGTAAAAGCAGGATTTCAAAGATCAAGAGTTGCCACACTTTAAATACTTTTCAGGCACAGAATCGTTTACGGATTGTCACAGCAGGACATAGGGAAGGATTTTTAACTGCAATCTAAGTAAAAGGCAATTCTGTAAAACTGGCATCTCATCTGGTAACCCAAGCAGTGAGAAATGAGCATATGAACTAACCACCAGATAATCATTTCCAGACATTTCTGAGATTGAAATGCTAGTTTGGGACACTCTGAAAACTACACATGCTCCAAGAATCATGCGATTCATGTTCAGGAAGGTCTTTGTTTACATACAGTCATCAATCCCAATTAATTTTCTCAGCAGGATTTATCTTTCATCTACTTGCACATACTCTTAACAATGGAATTATTGAGATTAACAATGGAATTATTAAGATTAAGAACTGCTTGCCTCTACAAAGACAGAATTTCAGTTCTAATAATGAAATACCTCTAGTGGCTCATGTTTTGAAAACATCCAGGGAATAACAAATTTCTCAACTTCTTTAATTACTCTTTTTCTTTGGCCAGGGCATGAAAGACACCAGTAAAGACTTCTAAGACAAATTATACATCTTTTACATGACTTAAACCCAATTAATACGATTATGGAAACTGAATCTTTGTGACATTTTGCTAGTGAAAGATTTGTTATCATTCTAAGAGCAGAATTTACACAAGGTAAGTACATGACAATACAAGTAGTTTTCTACAGGCTTCTAAGAAATATACAGTTCTATGTGGATATACCATGAAGCTGAAATGAAAGCCTCGCTAAGTAAGTTTTAGCTAGTCTGTGAGGATTCCACAGGTAAGTACTTTAAAAATGTATTATGATTTTACCTCCAGATTAGTCAGCGTCATTTCTCGGAAAACATAAGCAGGATTTCCTTCTTCAGAATGGCAAGTAATCTGGAAATTCCCATATGATGAGCTTCCTGATGGCTCTGGCCAGTACTGGTGGCATTTAACCTAAAGTAAACACATTTTTAAAGATGCCTGAGATTATTTTCATTCTCTACAGTTCTTTATACTTTTGTTCATAAAAGACTATTTTGATAATTTTGTAACTGCTATTACTTCACTTACCAAATAGGCTGTGTTACCTAATTATCATTAATAAAAACATGGTATCAGGGAGATTTCCTGGTTCTGTTTTCAAGAGGACACATGCACCAGCTCTTGAGGTTAGTTAACTGAAGATGGATGCCTTTAACTTTCATTATGATTTTAAAATAAAGTGTATCTATAAATATTCCATGTTACACTTCAGTAACAAAGGAGCTGCTTTATAAACATTTCTGACCTACAAAATCCTAATCTAATGTTCTCAAAGCACATTTATATGGGAAAAGAACAACTGAATTAAAAAAAAATTCAGAACCAAAAGGCAGTAAGCCACAAAAAGTTTGCTAAACTAATGAAGGGGGGATGCAGACAGTGGACTTCAAAGACTCCCAATCAAGTTGTTAAATGTGAATAAAAACTTCAACTACTAAGACTTCAGATATATTGCTTAAACACCTAATTGCAGAGGTCATTTCAGCTCAAGTGTACTTTTGTTTTTCCAACCCACCTGGCAATTCTTTAAGAGCAGCCAGATTTGCAGACTTCCTGCTCCACTGAGACATCCCGGCATGCAGTGGGCTAGTGATGTCAGTAGCCTCATGATCAGCTTTAGAGCAGGGAGTCTGCCTACGGGTATAAGATAGATAAGTTCTTTTATTTCATTATTAAGCAGCTCTCCAAAGAACTCCACAAATATCATTACTGAAGGGGTGGGGGAACCTCAGCGAACTGCTATTGCAAGTCTGTTCTTAGCAGATCTGCAAAGAAAACTCAAATGAAAAAAGCACACTTGTATTGAAATTCCCTCTAATCATGTTTATTTGGGAGCAGGCAGCATTATGCAAACACTGAGTCACTGAAAAATGGTTTAAAAATGCTGCAACTCCCCTTCAATTACTTTAATTATATTTAGAGGCCTGACCGCTCAGCAAATATATGGTTACTAAAAAGTGAAAATATATATACAGAGAGCTGGATTATGGTCTGAGTTGATCACAACACCCACAACCTACCATAAATCCATCTTCAAAAGAAATCCTGAATGTGGAGAAATTCCACTAAACCTTTATTCCAGAGTGTCATTTCTGTCCACACAGTAAACCAGACAGTGCTACTATGAATGCTCCAGACTATAAACCCAGTAACTCTGAAATCACACTGTGCGTATGACCAGATTTGATTGTTTTGACTGCCTCCAAAGGACAGGGCTGCATAATAAACAAAGCTATTAAGGAGAAACTATAGTTTAAAAAATAAAACCAGAAACAGATCACAAAATACACCTGAGGCCTTTTACAGCACCATACACAAGTTGTTTTTAGAAATTTATAACTCTAATTACGTTATTACCAGTACTCTATTTTCACAGATATGGAAATGATTAAACAACTGCTTACAGCCACAGAAGAACATTTTATGAAAAATTTTAGATTTCAAGCTTATCAAGGATTCTCTTCGAGACAGCCTTTAGGCATCGGATCTTAACAATACAAAGCTGTGGTAGGCTGCCTTAAAAAATTAAATTTCCTGCATATCAAAGAACTAATCTAAAAAAATTGATGAAACTTCTTGGAGTTCTTTCATTTGAAGTTCAGAGAAAAAGAAAACTCCTATGATGGTAAATTCTAGATGCTTTTTACTTTACAGTAAAGAAGCCCGAAATATTTTAAGAAATATGTGAAGGCTTCAATGTATTTCAGACCTGAGCAAAGTTTAAATATTAACTACTTTAACAATATCAGAAGATTTAAAATATAACAGTCATCACTGAAACAGTTCCAGTAATGCACTGCCCTCTATGAAGAATCATAGACTGGTTTGGAAGGGACTTTCAAACGTCATTTAGCCAAAACCCCTGCAATAAGCAGGGACATCCTCAACTAGATCAAGTTGCTCAGAGGCCTGTCACACCTAACTTTGAATGTTTCCAGGGATGGATCACCTACCACTGTTCTAGGCAATCTGTTCCAGTGTTCCATCACTCTCATTGTAAAAAAGTGTCTTCCTTTTATCTAGACTAAATATACCTTCTTTTAGTTTAAAAACATTACCCCTTGTCATATTACATGTCACACTAGTATGCTCCTCTGATCTTTAAAAAGGCTAATCACCAACAGATTTTTAGAAGACTCTGCAAGTAAAGTAATCTTTCACTTACTCTGCCCCGTTCAACTTGAGTCGTTAACATTACAACCATAGATGAGCCTTGTTCCCAAGTCATCTGCCAAAAGTCAGGACAAGTGTTCGGTAATGGACCTTGACAAGCAATGTACTGGTTTATTATTGTGGAAGAAGGGATTTCCATCTAAGAGAAGACAAAGTAGTTCTTTTAATGCTTACAGCAAATCAAAATCAGGCATCAGATGTCTACTGTTTAGTAACTAACACATTAAAGAAGCATCAACTATATTAACTCTATTTATTACAAGTTATTAAATCTAGGATCGGCACTAATAAAAATCCTTCAAAATGCTTCACATACATAAGATACAAGTACACGCCACATATTACCTGACAGTTATGCTGTTGCCACAATCACGAGAAATTTTTGAAAAAAGAAATGATAGACCAATTGGCAAATAATTCAGGTGCAAACATTTCATGCTCTGTGGGTTTCTGACACTAGCTTTTAAAATGCTGATCTTGGAATTTAATTTAATCACTGTTCTGTGTTCCAGAAAGGGAAAGTAAGTAGCTGTAATTTTGTTGTTACTGACAATGCGGAGGGGTGTAGGGGTGAAGATGTAGAAGAAAGTGGTGCCAGATTAAACATTTACTGATGTTGAACACTACTGCCACATTAATACTCAGAAAGGAATTAATTCCTCTTGTAGAGGGAGCTAGCTTCTCTTACTGTTTTTTCTTTCTCTGGGATTCATTTATAGAAACACCTGCCAGAAAACATTACCAAATAAGTATAACAAGAGTAAATTTTAAACCATCTGACTACACACTTATCAGCCATTCTAGTCACAAATAGATTTATGAGAACACTTTTTTTTTAATCAACTTCATGGAAAAACTGCAAAATTATTTAATTTTGCAGCTCTTTGAAAAATGCCACTCACATTTATATAATTTGCATTGATGTAATCTTCATTACTTTTTAAAATAACCCGTGTAGCATCATCTGAAAAAAAAATTAGAAATACGTTACTTATTTACTAACCACAGTAAAATATTTTTAGAGCACATACACAAACACACATACTTACAAGGCGAAATGTCTCTGTATCTATTTTTGGAAATGTTTTGAGGTAATCTGGCACAAGACATTGTCATTCCAGGCTTTTTCCTATACAATTGCTAAAGACAAAACCAATGGTCAGATCATAATAGAGGCAAGAGACCTGTTATTTTATTATTTGCCTAGGGGTACTTTTTAGAACATAAAACTACTGAGCAACAGTAGCTTCAACACACATAATAATATACTTTTTAAAAGAAAGCACTATGAACTTAGTTATGCTGTGGGATCACTGAAAATGATCAAGATGTTGTCACAATTTGTTTGAAGACAATGTTATGTAAGTAAGATGTGGAATGAAGGTCTGAATACAGAACGTTTCGGTTTACATTTTTCAGTTTTTACCTCTGTGAAAGCATTTTACTAGCACAGCTCCCTCATAACCACAAAAATCTGTATGTAATCAATAAAGCTATTTATAACAACACTAAAAACTAGTATTAGGATTATTTAGTGCCATAAATTTGTACATATAACACAGGAATGAATTTATTTTGGTTGTTATTTTTCTTTCGAGAGCACAAGACAGTTGTTTTACTACAAGATGCTCACTCTAATGAAATTTAATTGAAATCCTCTCTTCGTAAGTAATTTCTTAGAACTGTAGCACACAGCTACGGGCAACATGGTACTCACATCAAACTGAGCCAAAACAGTTCCAGTGATAAGCCCCTCTGCTAGCTGAATCATTGATTCTCTCAAAGCATTATCATCTTGATGGACACCATCAAGTGGAGATTTCTCAGGGATGTACTGGAAGTCAGGCTCGCTCTCCAGCTTCTCTTCCACAACATCATAGACAGCTGTAACAAACAAAGGTATGAACACTCCGACTGGCAAGCAAAGTTAACTCTGCACCATTTGTTTAAAACAGCACAATAAACAAATGTTTCTCCTTTAGAAAAGTCTGCATTTACTAGCACACTGATTTTAGCCCCCATCAGCAACAGCAAGTAGCCTTTACCAATTATTCTAATCCATGACAAAATATTTTCCTGTTTAATAGTAATTTTAAGTGAAAGCACATCACTGACTGCTAAAATTTTGATGAAAATTTGTGTTATGCCCTATCTTCTCTGATGTAACTCCCTAATCTCAGATTCTCACATCATGCCTCTGAAAGTCATTATAATTGCATTTACACTTTTAACTCACTTTGAACTGATCAACTTTGAACTTCAGCAACTAGGGCAAGATGTGCAGACCACCTGAGAAAACAGCATTAATATATGCTATTATACTGCTACCAAAACTGTTTGCATGCCCTGCCTATAAACAAATTGAAAAATAATATGCATCTTCCACTACACATAAGAGACATGCTGTTCAAAAGCCTGTGTTTAAATGATGTCTCATGACCATGAAGAAAAAAACTGGCAATTCCTCCCTTCTACAGCTCAAATATTTTTATCCAAAATACAAAGATAATCAACACACAAGGAGAACTGTTTTAGTAAATTTGTAAACAAAGCTAACGATTTTATCTGAAAAAGAAAGTAAGCACACAAAAGCTGCAAGAGAACTTATACACAGAATAAGAGAACAAGTAAGTGGGGGGTGCAAATAAATGAATAAAGGAAAAATGTTTATGAGGTGGCTGAGGTACTCTCCTAAACTAATTTCAATTATTCCCATTAAACATCATTATTTTTCTTTTTTTTTTCCTCTGCAATTGTATTACAATTGGGATATGCAGATGAATTAAATCCAGTGACCATCTGCTGGCAATGCTCCAGCTGGGTATTTCATGAATATAATGCACAAGCTGTTATTTAGACTCCATTTCTAGCACTTCCTCATATTAAGCCTCATCAAGTAGAAATATTACCAGCTGTTTTAAAAGTATATGGAAGGATTTTGCTTATATAGACCTCCAAAGTCACCTAAACATGGGATGTTTAGTGAGGAGCTTTTTGTTCATTTGCTTGTGTTTTATTTTCCTTAATAGAGTAACAGCAACCTCAGAAACTGGACTCATTATCCATACAGCTTTCTGGATATTTTTATCAATGAGAGTGAGAACAAAATTTAAATTATCTATCAGTTTGAAATACTTGATCTCTGACCTTCCTGTTAATTTTCAACACTTAAGTTAATATGCATAGCTCCATAGAGTAACAGACTGATCAAGATTTCCACAATACATTGTGTTGCTGCAACTCTGTTTCAAGTAAGGGAGTTCTTCCTTACAATGATGTTAAGCATTCCATCTCAGGACACAAAATGGAGGTTAGAAAATGAAAGCAAGCTGTGGATTTATTAGTTTTTCTTATGTATAAATCACTCACCATTGGGTCGAACTAGGAGCACAAGTTCCCCTGAGTGTCTCTCACAGCTAGCTTTAATAAACATAACAACTTGGTCATGGGTATGTTCTGCTATATCCCTGCCATTAATCAGTACAACCTGGTCCCCTTCATTCAGACGAGGGACACAGAGATCAGCCTGCAAGGTGGAGGGGGGAAAAAAGTAATAAAAGAAAAAAAATCTGTAAAACAAGCCATTTCCAATTTCTTACCTTAAAATAGCAACTTAAAGTAACTATAGGTAGGGACTTGAATCTTAATAGCTTAGTTGCTATGGTTGCTGCTTTGTATTCAAATGATAAATTTAAGTGTTACACAATACATAAGACAGTGCCATTCACATGAATAAATCCATTTGCAGCTGGGAGGTGACTGTCATTGTAACATGTCCTTCAGCAGCTGTTACTCCACTCCTCTGGTTAAAGTAAAAAGTTCAACTGTTTGAATCACATTTTTGTACAGGCAATTAAAAAGCAGGATGCTCCTATCTTTGAAGAGAAAAGAGTAACATGGCAAAGCCTTGCCCAAATCAATTACACAGGCTTAAATGCTTCAGGTGTGAAATGTTGCAACTGTAATGACAAGACTAAGACAAGGACCGAAGACAATGCACAAATCACAGTAATCCCAGAGCGAGGAATCAGGTAATAAAAATCATTATTATAATCACAGCCTAAACACTGTTGCAGAAAAGGAAGAGCACATGCCATCACCAAATACCTTGTCCTTAGAGAGTGGATGCTTAAAGTGTTCAGCCAAAATTATTTATGTTATAAAATATTTCAGAAATAATAAACAGGGACAAAACCAATGCTCTTGGCAAACATTTGAATAGTTTCAAATAGTAAAAAACAAAATTTAAATTAAAAAAAAAAAAAAAAAAGCTGTACTTCTAAAATGTTAGCAAATAAATGGTTCACTTTAAAAGGTATGAACAGAGCTGACTCCTCTCAGCTGAATACCAGGTCAGCATTTCTGGCAGTCAACTGACAAAATATTGTGCCTAGTTTGAAGACACTATTGATAGTCACAAAGCACCAGTAACAACAGACAATCAGACCTGATGAATGATTCATGATGTCTGATTTTAGTATAATTCTTGGCTTTATTCAGCTACATCTGTCACTAAAATGAGAGCTTTGCTATTTCAGTTATTTTAAACATACTAAAAGATTATTTCTGTACATAATTTAAGTGAACTTATATGAATGCTTGTATTTAGAAAAGGTAACCAAGTAAACGCAGTTTTTAGATGACACAGCTCAAGAAACAGGACATATTGAACATCTGTAACTCCTTGTAATTTTCAGGAATTAAGCTTTGTTTCAGTAAAAAAAAAGTATTTCAGATGACTGGGGAACTTTAAAAAACGTTATGTAACCCCATCAAATTCTTGCTAAACATAATTTGCTTTGTTACGATAATGTTGGAGCACAAGCTATGATTTTCATAGGCAGTTATGAAATAATACACAGTTTCAAATACATAATTTAAAATACACAGGTATTGCTACCAAGTTTGATTTTTTAACTTACAGGTGTTCCTGGAGCTACCCTGGACACTATTACCGGCATCTTCTGATCATATCCACCCTTTAAAAACAAATTAAGTTAGTAATAAATCACAAATGTCAGAAAATAATCTTAATAGACATGAAGGGAATAGATGTACTGTTACCTTTACATTGAAGCCAAACCTTCCATTTTCATCTGGTTTCATTCTGATCATAACAAGATTGTCATGAGGGACACCACCATTGGGCTAGTAAACAAAGATTATATTATATTAATATACATATTATTTATAATTAGACTTTGAGGATACTGTATGCAATAATTTTACAGTTTCCCCATCAAGTAACTGTTCCTGGACCCTTGAGAAAACATCAAGTACTGGTACAAATGGTCTTATCTTGAGTTTTGCACAGAAGGGGAGTTGTGGAGTCTCCCTCTCTGAAGACGTTCAAAACCCACCTGGGTGCGTTCCTATATAACCTGCTTTAGGTGGCCCTGAATTGGCAGTGGGGTTAGACTAGAACATCTCCAAAGGTCCCTTCCAACCCTAACCAGTCTGTGATTCTGTGACATAACTTAAAAGTGTGCTCTCTCAAAGTAAGAAACAGAATTACAAATGATTAATTGGCTTCACGCAGGCCTAAGAAAAAGAGTTTACTAAATGGAAATGCCTTAAAATGATTTTAATTAAGACCTCAGTAAAAAGCCTGCAATAAATATGTCATATGATAAAAAAATAAGATAATTGAAGGTATGGTTTTGTTTCTATTAACGGCAACATACTGGTAATAAGCAAGGAAAAGTCTGGCAAAATCTTGGTTCCATACCCTTTATTCCATTTCAATATGGTGGAATATGAGGTGTGACACATGTTCTGCACCAAGCAAGCTCTGACAATTTCAGCTGCTTCTTTTCAGTTTCATTCTGATCACACAACACCTTTAAAGGAACTACCAATAAACTGAGGAATATTAAATACTTTTTAATCTGGAAAAATCAACTAAGTGCCATTGAAGTGATTTTGAGTTTATATTTAACAATATTTATTCCACAGAGTGAATATCAGCTAGTACTTGTATAGTTTCTATGGAGAGCATGTGAAGTATTATTAAAGAATTTTTTTTGTTTCAAGCCAAAGCATAAAACTGATATTCTGAGAGGAAGAAACCAAACAAAAGAAGGTGTTTCAAGCTCTTGGTTAAAGCAAAACAACTCCCTTGAACACATTCATAGTAATGCAAAGATGAAAAATTCGGGGAAGGAGAGGAAAGTAACAGTGTAAATTACTGATAAGGAAGGGTGTTTAAGAAGGAAATTCAACAGTTAAATGAAGTCAAAGTGGTGAGAGGGGTTTCCTTACAATATTTGAGACAGAGCAGCAGAAGTGGTGCAGAAACCTGAAGTGCATTCTGATCAGAAAAGCAACTTTGAAGGGGAAAAAGAAAAAAAATAGCAAACCCCAAACACATTCCAAAACTTAAATTCACAATTTCACAAAATTTCACTCATGCTGCATTCTCTAATACACAAAATAAAAAGCCATCAGCAGACCAAATCAGATCTTCAATTACAATAGTGTACTACCTTAAGCAAGGCTGCATAAATGCGGTCCACTGGACCACAGCAAACAATCACACTGACAATGCACAGAGAAAAGAATCTCATTCTCATACAGCTGTCTTGATTTTGCAGAAGTAAAAGGAGTCAAAGAAAACCCAACTGAAAGTTATTTTTGTCAATTTGGTAAAGATAACTGAATGCAAAGCAGAAAAACTTGATGAGTAAAGTAGTGTTAACTTTCAAGACAGAACTTTAGTATGACTCAGGTAAGCACTGACAGAAGACACAGCTGTTAAAAAGTCTGTTTTGTTATTTAAAGCAAATTTTTTTGCAACATTCCCAAAATGCTCATAAACATGCATGTCACTTCTGTGAATTTTATTAAAGCCCCCAGTATGAAATTAAATACGAGGTTTATGAGAATCTTGGCTTCATAACAAGGCCTGAGAGAACATCCTAGGCTTAGAGTTCAGAATGCAAATGAAAATAAACCAAAGGCATTTCTAAAATACCAATTTTGGGAGCTGACTCATAAGTTTGAATGTCTGAGGTTGCCAGAGTTTTTTATGCAGTATTTGCTACATCTGGAATTTAAACAGTTTTCCCATCTTGCAAAGTATCTCCTGTCCCTGGTTTTTATCACTATAAAACCAAGAACCACTAGAAAACTTCTGGAGGGACAGAATAAAAACTCACAAAAATGGTTAGTGAGATTTCACCTCAGTCAAGCAATATTCAAGTGACTGATCTTGACTCATCCAGCATGTGCTTAAGTGCAGAAAAAGAACTTGTTCTTTGATTTTTACATTTGTTGTCACAGGTAGTCTTCCTAGAGTCTCTTCCTTGGAAATTCTGATAAGAAATGCAACCAAGAGATTCAAGAAACCTCTCCTGACAAAACCACTCTAGACCTGATAGGCACTTTCAGTTTCAGCTTTTTGATATAAACTAGATTAAACACCAGTGGTAGTGTCTACAATGTGATCTTCAAAACTGACAGTAAATGACGTCTTAAAGAAGAGGTTAGTTAGAAATTTCTGCACGTGCTGAAAAGCTAGTATTTAAAATGCTTACATATCCATCAAAATGTAAGTCATTTGATGACAACTGACAAGGACTACACCAGCAGGTGGAAAAAATAGTGGGAGCTAGCAAAGAGACAGCATATATAATGGAAATGCTGCAATAAAATGCACAAACGTAAGAGCCCTCTAAAATGCAACAGAACCAAACTCATAAAAAGTAGGACTATCATTCCAATAAAGAGCAGAATAGTTAAACTGGATCCAAAAACTTACTGTGGATTTTTCTGGTGATGCAGGAACATCAAATGTTTCATTAATATGGTTATCCAGTTCTTGTTGCGAGTGCGAATGATGAATTTGGTTCCAACTGTTCTTCTTAAATTGTTTGGGTGGTAATGCAGGAGGCTGCCCATCTATAGGAGTTTCTTGAGATCTAAATACCAAAATAGAAGTACAAAGTGGAATGATGATGAGACATTGACAGTTCTTTCTGGGTTCCAAATAAACTGAAAATGCTGGAAGAAACTCAAGAGTTTGAGAACTGAATGTCTATATGTATTTTTAGAATCACAAAAATGCACTGTGGTAGAATATACTCCAAGTGTATATTTGGACATGTTGCTGCTTTTTTCTTGACAAATAACTGTACACAGAACCAGTAACTTCCATCTTCTATACATGACTTTTTTTTTTTAATGGTTTTAGTATCATCAACCCATTTTATGATGAACTATTGTAAAACTCACTGTATTTATACTCTGCACTCTTGCTAAAAAAAAAAAAAACCAAAAAACTAAAATAGATATGTCACTTAAGTTTTCCTCTATAAGAATATCAATTAGTTTGCGTCTTAAATTAATGCCTGCAATTTAAGTCTTAAACCCAGAGACAAGCAGCATAACTGATTTTTGGCTTCTGACCTAAAAACAGGAGGATTGCAAGCTGAAGGCAACTCAACTGTCACCCTGCATTTATCTGAAATGCCCACTGGAAATGAGAGTGCTAAATTTTAATTTTTCAATAAAAAGTATATGTGTGCATTTGAAGAGAGCTTTGGTTTTTTTCCCCCTTTGAAACATGCACAGCTTTGAAACACTGCAAAAAACACATTCATTGCATGCATTTCTTAGTTGAGTTATAACACCATTACTGAAGATTAAATAGCAGAAAGTTCTATTTCTGCTTTGGAGCAGCAAGCACTCTACTGCAGATTAATAAAAATGTTCTCTATGTTTATGTATAATATGGATAATTTCCTTTATTAGTCCTTTTGGAATAAAAGTTTAACTGTATAATTTGGATTACATAAATATATGATTCATCTTTCATTATATGGTTTTACATTTAAGAATTAAGAACATTTTGAGAGGCCCAAAAAGGCAGCTAGCACATAGTTCCCATTAACTTGTTTGAATGCCAGTTTCTAAATACCAGCATGCCTTCCTCCCCACTAACCACATTAAAAGCTATTATTAAGTCATATAACGACTTAGGACAACAGCCCACTGATACTAGTGGAAAATCCAAAAACCACCAAGAATGAAGTTACAGGTTACAGCTAAATCTAGAGAGCATGCTACCACCAAAAATGGGTGCCTCCGTTCCTTATTTCACACACACCCATGACCCCTTCCTTGAGCCATTCTGGCACTCCTCCCTTGGCTAAGGCAGCTCATCAAGCAAGCAAAGATACACTGATTTTTTGGACAAGGTTGGGTAGCTCTCTGCTTGTTCAACAAGGAGAACTGGTTTATCACAGGTCGACCACTGCGTGGGGAGGGAAGTACACTCCCAGACACCAGAAATAGAACACTGACCCTTCCGTTATCAGCAAGCTATAGTGGTAACTCATAGCATAGTCTCTCTCTAAAAAGCACAGGGAATAACGTGAGTGCTCCTACTGTATTTAACTGGTCTAGTCACAGTAAACTGTTTGCAGAGTAAGACTCCCATTATGAAGCAGCACAGCATTCCAAGCTGCTGCAAGTCAGAAAACTGAAGGCACAAATCAAATTCCATACGATGTAACTTGTTTCTATGTAGTTAAAGAAAGCCTGATCCCAGATTGATGTTTTCAATTAAAAAGTCAGATCACAACTGTCTACATTGATTTAAAATAAAGGATGAAGCTTTCAAAAAGCATGAAAACTGAATGGGAATTAGAACACTTGACTTTGAAAACGCGTTTTCCTTTTCAGTTTGAAAAATCTAGTAAATTTTTTTAGAAAATACTGATTGTTTTTTTGGTCACTGTATGAAATGGTACATTTGAAAAGATCCTAAAAATATGTTTTCCGGTATGCTTCTGCTTAATTTCTGCTTTCAGAAAATATTTTTTTGTCATGAAGAATTAGAAGAAAAAAACATGACTAATTATTCAGTATCTTATGTCTGAAGAACCTCGTGTTCAAAACACACTAGGGAGTAAAAATAATATTCCAAAACACTTTTCAACACAAGTGATAGTAAAAAATATCATACTTTTATTTTATTTTTCAGGATAAGCAGCTTTTCTAACTTAATCTTTGTGGAGAAAGAGATAAAATATGATTACCAACATTTGCAAAATGAACTTTCAAGGCAGCTATAAACTATGTAGACATTGACACAAAGGTCACCCAGAGCTTTTTAACTGCCTATGCATTTATCCATTCAAGTCTGGCCGGCACAGATTATTCAGCCTTTTAAGTGAAGGGCAACATAGCTATGTATTTTCCTGTGAACAATTACTCCTGAGAGTTCTAAACTGAATAAAAAAGGAACAGAAAACATGAGTGTAGAGACAAAAAGACATTCCAATAAAAGCAAAAGATGGGATCTTATGTTTGACTAGATGTCTGTACATTCATGACAACAAACACAAATAAATTCCTACCAAACATACAAACTTTTAGAAAAGATTTGAAAAGTTACTTAAATGAGCATTTTAGAAGCAGCAATGCAAGTACTGTAATATATTAGCATAATGAATTGTGAGAACTAACAATCAAGCCTTGGGCAAAAACTTCACTGGCTTTATATTTGCCCAGTCAGCTTTGAATTTCCTTATGAATGCCTAGACAATGGCAGTGAAAGGAGCCTATTTTGCACGCAAAGCAGCTCTCTGTTACTGCATTCAGCAATTTACATAATAATAAAATAACACACAAACCCCGGCACTGACAAGCTTGGGGTATTTTTGTTACAGATATCCGGTCTGACCTTTTAATATATTAAGAAAAAGTTTCATATACCCTCCCATAAATATATTAAAATAAACACATATCACAGCTTTTGGAATTTAAGGTTATAATTACCTCAGGGAGCTACAAGCAGTGTCTCTCAATTGAGTTTTGAATAGCATATGCAGATGAAGAAAAAAATGTGGAATTCAAGGTTGTATTAGCTAAGCTATAATACTCTTCTAAATACTGCACTAAAACTAATTTCTTTTGCTATGTTGACTCCAAACTCGAAAAGATCATGAAACCCAACACCTGTCCGGTTACCTTCCCTGACTTTCTTACATATGTAAATTTGGTCAATAAAAAAAACTTCCCAACAAATTAGTGGATGGACTACTCAATTGGTTTTTTTCCACTCAGAAAGGTCAAACTGCTTAAGAAACAGGTTTTTCAGACTCTAAACCAATACAATTTTAAATGATATAGCTAATATGAACTTCATGAGTACTATTTTCTTTCACAGATCTTGAACCATAAATCAACATTATCTGAAACTTTCAAAAGACCCTAATGGTGTTCACGTATTTTTGACAGTGGATGTCCTCATTCAAAAAAATACCTTATGCTAGATAACTACACTGGTTTAATTAAATTAAATTCCACTTTAAAGCTTCCAACAAAGGAAAAATCCAAAAACAAAAGCCAAAGCTTAGTGACAGAAGAGCAATACTTCTTCTGCGTGGGTATAAAAAATGTGAAGTAATGAAAAAGAAGGCCATACTTGCATAACTACTTTACAAAACCACTTCCTTTCTTTTAAGACCCATTTCCATGGTAACTTATACAAGAAATCAGGTATTAAATAAACAAATCCCAAGAACACTCAGGAACATCTTTTACAACTTAAAGGCATATGAATAAAAAGAGACTATTTAAGAATTGTGCTTACTTGACTGTATCACTCTACCACCCAGTGTTTCCCATAACTGACTTAAGGTGGAAGTCTTGGAACGGAAGGAACCTCACCCTGTGTGGCTTTTGTACAGCAAAACTCTAATATGAGAAAAGATGCACAAGCATTCCAGAGTTTTGAGACTCCCCTGCCTTTGCTAAAAAGCCCACCAAAAAAAGGGGTATTTTAGGTCAATTAGGCCAAATTACTGTCTTATAACTCTGAAAGCTAAATAACCAGGTGATGGTGAAATTATAACTATTGTACCCTATCATAAAAAATGTCTTGTGTTGTTTTATAAAACTTTAAAAATTTGGTATTCTATTTCCCTCCCTGAAGCTACACACAGCTGTTAAAACTGAAGGTATAGGCTAAGCAAAGAAAGTATAGTCCAAGCAAAGCTGTTGAATTGTGTCAAATGCCATCCCAGAATAATTTTTCTCAAGACATACAATTTGTTTTTCTAAATGTGTAGTTATGTATGTGTGGTTTTAAATTCACAAATGTTTTTAAACTTGCACAATTTCCTTATTAAGAGAGATTTTACAAAATTACTAGGGCAAGTTTAGCATTACATCTATAGCTCTATATAAAAAGAAAATGGAGCCAAAGGAACAATGTTGCCAGCATTAAAAATACAGATAACTAGGCCCTATGCCTTACATTCTTTTCTTTCATAATGACCTCTAAGATCTAAAGGAGGAGGCAAAGATCCAGGACTAGGAGTTAGGAGCCAATGTGACCTTTTCTTT
>JBCJKH010071751.1:0-11096 GCA_039877255.1 Loriculus beryllinus
TCTCTTTGTTTCTGCATTTTCATGAGTGAAGGTCTGTAAAAGCTGCAGTAGACAGATTTTCAGTCTACCATTCTCATGCTCTGTGTTCAGCATCATCTCTCTCCTCTGCCTTTTGGTTTCCCAATAGCTTGCTTATTAAGGACATATTGAGGACAATGCTGTCTGGCTGTTTACCAGATACAGTACAAACTAGAACCCTCTGTGTCTATAACAGTGTGACTCCTGCTTGTCATTCTAAAAAGTGACCAAAAGGCTGAAGTACTTTGCTATTCTGACACACATCTTAGAAATGTGTACTATTTACAGCAAAATAAATTGCAGTTCATGCTATACTATAAACACAGCTAAACACATAAAGAGGGATAATATTCTGCAATTTAAAAACACATTGATCAGAAGGTGCTGATCTTATCCAACAGAAACGACAAGAGAAATATTTTCATAAACTGTTTTCTCTCAGAAATGGACTTAACTGTAAGCATACACTTGAAGAGGACCTTGTGTACAGGTACAGCTTTTGCTTTTCCTTTTTTTCTTCTAGCTATGTTATTTGTTATTTTTATTGCAATGAGTCTCTGTTGTCATCTCTCAGTGTGACCCAACAGATTTTTAGGGTGACGCAGTCAGTACTGAGGTTTCTAGATTCACATGGCACATGTTTTCAGGGTGTTAATTGCAGATTGGCTTTTGTCTGGTTCCAAGGACTGGTTGCCTCTTAGAAGCTGGGTCACACTAAGTCACTGCTAGAAGGAAATCCTCTCATTTGTTTTAATCCAAAATGAAACTCACTCAAGTAGGACATCCTCCTAGTCCACTAGACTTGGACTAGAACTTGTCTAAAGGTCCCTTCCAAGCTAAACTATTCTTTGTTTCTGTGAAGTGCTCTGAGATAGTTCTGTGATTTCCACCATAAAGTGATAAGTGTGTATGCCTGGAAGAGTCACTTCAAAACCACATGGATTAAAAACACTTGGGTTAAAAATGTGGCTTGAGAATATACCACAGCAATGCCCACATAATTATCAGTCTGCTGTTAGCTTCGCATGTTCTGACTGTCAAAGAATGAACAATAGTATTTCAAAGAGTTTTATGACATATAAGAAGGCACTTATATCAGGATGGTGAAAATTTGTGACTTTGAATAGAAATGTTCTGTACATCTGATAAAAAAGCAGAAAGCAATGACTACACCTGCAAACAATCTGTATTGGGAAAGAAGGGTCTGTTTGTTGATTACTGTTACATTAGCAATGGGACCACAGAGGGAAAGTTGCAATAATTTGAGCAGGAGGGAGGGAGACAGGTGATGGTGAGTTTGTCTGCATTTGGTACTGAATTATAGGCTGGGTATTCTCTCATTTCCTCTCCTCCTCTTCCTTTTAACCTTCTCAGTTCTCCTCTCTAATCTCAAAGGATTCCCTTTTCCTGCCTCCTGTCCCTCCTTATCTGTTGAAGAAGGACAGGGAGAAGAAAGGACTGTAATGGGCAAAGCAGATGTTTCCCTGTGGAGAGTGGAGGGGTGTGGTACTGGGGTACTCAGTGATGTGAAAATGAGAGGTGTAGCACTGCTGCTTCATTGAGGCAGTTACTAGAACAGGCACAGGTTTGCAGCAGGAGAGGCGAGTGACCCTGTAGCCTATACATAATACCTGCCTCCAGCTCTGAGCATCCAGCTCCTTCCTGGACTTTTCAAAATTGGCTGAAGCCAGACATGAGTGCATTAGACCACATCAACCCAGGATTAGAATGCTGAACAGAGACAGCTGCAGACCATCAGTTTCAAACTTCTGTTTTATTTGCTCCAAATCTTGCTAGTGGCAACTTCTGAGTTCATAAAAAATGCCAGAAGTTATTCAAAACTTTAAAAGTAGTAGCAGATACCTCCTATGAGGATGAATATTCCTTATTGTCACACAGCTACAATGACTGTCTTTGTACTTCGATCAAGAGTTCCCAGGAATCCAGGCATTCAGTTTATTTTCTGATGCCTGAGTGGTCCATCTGGAACTTATTCTAAGTGCTAAAGCACACACCAAATACATTTCATGCAACTTTTAAACACTAGAAAGAAGGAACCCTGACTGCTATAGCTATTGTTGTTGCTGTCTTCCTAATACACAGGATGAGAGATAAGTGATGGCATTTCTAGGAAATTGATTCATTCTGAAACAAGAGGTGGAGGTTAACTTACCACCCAGGTATCAGATGTAATAGAAAAAGGATTTGGTGAGGAGTATGCATGTTTTCTATTGGGTCTTATAGCAGGCTTTTCATACTCACAAACTCAAGCATTTTTTTCACTGAATTGACTATGTGGATAATGAATTAGGACATCTTAATGCTGCAGAGTTAAAGGTACTGTCTCAGAAAAGGTTTCTGGGAATAACATTCTGTAAGGAAAGGGGAAAACATAATAGATTAAAGAAATAAGTAAGACTTGCAAAAGAAAGTATGGGATAATTCTGAATACGTATTCTTTAAAATTATTTAAATTATTAGGAAAATAGAAGCTGTTTTGGTGCTATCATTAATTGCTTTCCTAACAATTAATTCCAGAAAAAAATACTAAATACAAATGTAGACTTCTTTTCCCCTTCACTGTAATTCTTGTCAACCTACATTGTACATGAATAACACAGGCTTAATGATATAACCTCTAGTAAAATGCATACACAAAGCTTCCCAGCATGAGATGTTGTCATTTATTGATTCCAAAACTGAGCCACGATTTTGTCCTATAGGCTTCATTAAGTTTGGTGACAGCTTTAGGAAGTAAAAAATCTTATCCATTTCTTATAATGGAGTTACACTACCAGAGTATAACTGGAGTATTATACTACTGGAGTACTGGAGTTACAAAATTTAGAATAAGGTTGAAGGAGAAGAGTGTTCTGGATCTTATGTGTGATGTTCAAACAGGACAGAGCAGTGGAGTGGGTGCCATGGTCGTAGTTTTATGACTTGGATGGCAGGGATGTAGCTCAGTGTCAGTTTTGTGTCTTTTTCAACTCCTTTTTCCAAAGGACAATAGTAAGAATAATGACCAATAAATTAACAATTAACTAATAATTTGAGATGTGTTATTAAATTGAGGTAATATTAAATACTGTTGTTTCCCATGAAAAGTTATAAGGTAGGACACTTGCATGTGGAAGTGTGTTAGTGAAAGCTGGGAATAAATTCTGCTGGCTTCTGGACATCTCATGATTGAGGACAAAGAGGAGCATTTTCAGCATAGAGGGAAGGCTTTAACAGGGCCAAACAGATCAGGTGTATCTTGGAAAGGCTGATCCTCCTCTCTCAGCTTACTCCTGGAAAGCTATGCTAGAGCATAATTGCTTGAGGAGTTTCTTGTACGTGAGGCTAACATCATGAACGTTTCCCAA
Organism: Loriculus beryllinus; assembly: GCA_039877255.1. NCBI lineage: Eukaryota > Metazoa > Chordata > Aves > Psittaciformes > Psittacidae > Loriculus > Loriculus beryllinus. Next base: position 3,387 of record JBCJKH010071751.1, read on the forward strand.
GTAGTACAACCAGGGAATTCAGTTATTACTCAGTTTTGTATCTGGAAGACCTGAAGGTGTCTACAATCTGCCTGTAGGTAGCTTGAGCTCAGACTAATATCAGACTACTCACAAATCCCATAATCTCTTGCAGTAGGTGGTGGTGAAGAGGTTATAGGAAGGAGCCAATATATCATGTGATATCACCAGCTGCCACCACGCTTAAGGCCATGTTGGTCTGTAAGTGGTGTTACTGATGTTACTTTTCTTTGCAGGACTGCCTTTGAAACCAGCTCTGTGGAAACCATCTGTGGATCCCTGGAGGTGCAATTACCCTGTCATGTGAATGTGCTTGGCAGTCTCCATCTATTCCAGCTGGTACTACTGTCCCCATTTTACAGGTTGGAAAACGCAAAGCACAGAGCAGTGAACCATCACGTTCACATTTACTCACAAGCCAACAGAGGAATAGAATTTACATCCTTCTCCCTCTTTGTCTGCTTGCTGTCTTCTACACTTCTGCCACTGTACTCATGATTCCAAACACCTTCATTAACTGCATTCGCTGATTTTTTTTTGTATTTTAGTGCAAGTTTTATAAAGCATTTCAAATAATCCTGTAAACGGTGTATCACAGTATAAAGGCAGTCTGTCACTAATGTTATTTTAGCCTTAACTGGGATATTGAAAAAATACTCTTAGTTTCTCTCTCTACAGAGTGTTGTAAATCAGAAGACAAACACAGTAGTAGTATATGCTATCAGCTGTGGGTTTCACCTGATTGGGCAAGGTTTTTGTTTCATAAGTGACAATTATAAGTCTGTTCTATTTGTTCCAGAGTTCATTTGTCTTGTCTCTACCCATATTTTCAGCAGTAAATTACAGCCCAGATTTACTGCCTAGTAGCTAATCACCTGCTTTGACTGGCTGATGTTCTTCTGGCAGGCCTTAAATGTAATTTTATATTTAAGGTCCCATATGTTGCTAAACATTCTATTATGTACAGGATAATAGATGGTTCCAGAGAGACTACAATGCTTTAATTCATTGGAGACAGTCTTTTAACATTGTAATGCATGAAAATGCTGACTAATTTTCCTTTACTTTCAATGAGCAGTTTTTCTCTGTGATCTTACAGGATTCAGGTAGAAATTGTTAGAAGTGAAAGCTTTGTAGTTCAAATCATGAAAGAATTATGAATAGAACTGCAATATAAATAATAGAATTTAACCATGCTTCAAAAGTGTCCTTTTAGTATTAAATCATTTTTTCTGTATACTTTAAATCAGTCAAAATGCGCCTTTGAATGTATTTAGCTTGCTATATTTTATCTAGCCATCTACACCAAGATTTTAAACAACTTACAGGCTATTTGCAAGATTTCAAATGATAACGTGTCTGTTTCTTCTTCTTTACAGTAATGCTCAGTTCCAAGTTTGTTTCCACTCTAAAAAGAAACTCTCTGACTTTCAGATTTGTATGTTATTAAATTTTCACTGCGTGACAAAATAAGTGCATACTTTGTGTGTAACATTTTTGGGCAACATGTACTGCGTATTCAGTATCTATGTGCAACACTCATATATTAAAGTGACTGAATAGAAACTGAAAGACATGTTTCAACTGGCCCAAATTATTTTTTCCCTAAATCAGTTCATGCTTTTGAGACTAATTTGATTCAAAACTCAAAACTGGAACAAAGTTTTTAAGTAAAATTTGTCACTGTGGAAACTGTGGTTCAGCATAATCTTGGCTTGTAGTTACTGGTCAGTGTTTTTATTTTTAACTATAAAAACATTTTTTTCAGTTTCAAAATTGTGAAACTGTTTCTTTTTCACTTTACTTGGCTAACATTCTTTTTCCCTAGTACTTTCTCATTGTCCTGTCTTTCACACTGACTCTCATTATTAGAACAGATGATCTCTATAATATTTTTAGAATGCTACATAACTATGTTATTCATTCCCATCTATGCAAATAAAATGTACCATTAACTTTGCTCCATGGCTGAAAACATGAGCTGCCCAGTACCCAGACATCTTAGAGTACTAAGGTTAGCTGGGAACTCCTGCCACAAGCGTAAGACAGAGTTAGAAGAAAGATATTTGATATCATCTTTCTTTATTACAAAACAGAATTTGTCAGTTACGCTCGGAGAAGAAAATAGATCATCTGGTACTGCCCATAAAGGTTGCCGACCTATCTTTTCACTATGCCTGTGTTGTTTCTTGTCATGTCGTTCTTGGCTCCTCTGAAGTGTAGAGCCTTATTATAACAAATCATCAACAGTGTGGTGGGTTAACTTTGTCTGGTTGTTCTCTCATTGCCACTTTATAGCAGGACAGGTGGGAGAAAAACTTACTGGTTGAGGTCAGGAGGGGGAGATCACTCACCAATTACTGTAGGTAAAACAGACTTCATTTGGGAAAATTAATTTTGTTTGTTGGCAATTAATAATAGAGTGGAACAGTGAGAAATAAAACCAAAACCACCTTCTCTACTTATATCCCTTCTTCCCAGGCTCAAGTCCATGACTCTTCTACCTCCTCCCTGTCCAGGGGCAATGGGAATTGTGGCCAGTCCATAACACTTCTTCACTGCACCTTCCTCCTCATGCTGTTCCAGTGTAGGGTCATTCCCACAGGATACAGCCCTTCATGAACTTCTCCAATGTGGTCCTTCCCATGGGCTGTATTTCCTGCCAAGAAACGTGCTCTTGTCTGGACTCCTCTCAGGGATGAGACCACAGTTTCTTTCAGATTATAGCCACCTGCTCTAGCATGGGGTGTTCCACAGGCTGCAGGGCGAGCATCTGCTGCTGTGTGGAACTCCATGGGCTACAAGGGAACCCCTGCTCCAGTGTGTGGAGCACCTCCTCACCTTCCCTCTTCAGTGACACTGGAGTCTGCAGAGTTTTTCTGTCACATTTTCTCATTCTTGCAGCTGTTGTGCATCATTTTTTACTGTTTCTTAAATAAGTTATCACAGAGGCACTACCAGTGTCGCTGATTAGCTCAGATTTGGACAGTCATCCCACAGCCAGATGAAACTGGCTTTGTCTCACACAGGGCCAGCTCCCGATGTCTTCTCATAGAAGCCACCCTTGTAAACCTTCTGAAACCAAATTGTATTTAGATGATCCCAGTGATCAAGTAACCAGAAGCTGGTCTGTGCTGCTCTCCAAAGGCAAAATATCTGCAGCTGTAGAAGCAGGGCGGTGGCAATGAGAACTGGGGAGGTTCAGTTTACCTCAGCACTGGAAGTTTTACAAGGACAAAGTTATAATCATTCATCTGGGATATGAAAAAGAAAAAAAAAGTAAGAAGAAACCTTCAAGAGCTGAAGATTGATTCTTCTAGCTGAGAAAGTAAGTCTATTTTGTTGATAAACAAGAAGACTGATACATGTTTTTCCTCAGGAAGAAGGTTAATGAGGATGGTAGTAAAGAGCTTTTCAATCCAGAAGAGAAAAGGATCATAAGAATTAACAACCGCAAGCTGAAACCAAACAAATTTAATTTTTGAATATAGCAGAATAAGAGCAATGAGAATGAATGCAAACTGCTAAGGAAACATTGAATTTTCCACCATTTGAATTTCTATGAAGTGATACTTTAAGTATTGCCCTTCAGAAATGTAATTGTTACTATCTGTAGTTATTTTTGCTTAGGTTGCAAAGCTTTGATTTATTTTTACTCTCAGGTATATCCTTTAGTTTTTCTGTTACTCATGTATAATGCAAGTTGACAAGAATTGTACTTTATAAAGGTAGCAAATGAGAATGTTAGGCTAAAAAAGTTGTTATAGCTACGGAAGGCAAAAAATTTGTAGTAAGCATTATGTGAGAGAAGTTATACACACTTCGAGGACTGGGATAGCTGGAAGTTAAATTGGAACCAGCAGTTGCCAAGACCCCTTCTTGATTCCATGTGTTGAAGCTAAATCATATCATATCACATTTTTTTCCCTTGCTAACAGTTTTCCTAAACTTGTGATCTCTGTGAGAGCATTATTATTACAATCACAGACACCTAAATCGAAAAACCAGGTAGAAGAGAATCAAGAAAATGGCCTTGAAATTTATTCAAGAGGATTCTCCAAACTTTGGAATTGAGGTGACAAAGCAGTGGGCTGTGTCCTGTGGTTGTGAAAGCTGATATAGTTTCCTCAGATGTTCTTCACTGTATTTAGGAAGAAGGTGCTGTAGCATGCTGGGCTGTGTCTACCATAGTTAGGAAACTCCTCTTAGGATACAAATCTCAACAAGAGCTGAGCTTCTGAAAATCCTGCACCTCCCACCATAAAGTCTGAAAATCCTCTCCAGCTCTTTAGCAGGATTTGATGCCTCTTCAGACTGAACTGGGCCTTTCACATGACCCAGGAACACAAGCCACCCCCCACTCTTGCTGTACTGTTCATCAGCTGCTTCAGAGCCAGAGAATTTGACTTGTGTGGATGACGCTGCATATTTCACTTAGCCCATTGATCCCTGAGTTCACAGGGAACCAGAGAGGGCAAATCTTCTGCACAGACAAGTCTGCAGTTCTGGCTGGCCTGGAGACATCATGGTTTCTACAGAAACTGCACTTCAAGGGCCGCCTTCTGCTGCAGCTGCCACAGATCTACCAAAGAACTGCGGGTGGAGAGAGAATAGCCTGATGCAGGATTCTGTGTGAATTGACTTTCTGCATAGGCTTCAAAGGTAGATATTCAGATGTTCCAACCCAATCTAAACTAAAGACTTTTGTTCTAGGAATATGTAATAATGTATTCCTATACGGATAGAAGTGAAAAGATATCACTACATGCACATTGTGACCATTGTTCTGTTTAATAAAATACAGAATTTTTGCTAGAGACAAGGAGTTCTTAGACTCTGGACACTCCTGTTGTTAGGGATGAGAAGAGCAGGGGTCTATAGAAGCAAACAGCTTTGTGATTATAAGTCTTGTTCTGTTGGCATAACATCCCTCTGGCTTAAGTTGCATAAAGAATAAGAAAGGCATCCTATTCAGGCACTATTTGTCTGGATTTGGCAAACTATTTTGTGACTGAATGTTGATTTTGTTCAACAGTCACGCATAGTATTCTCTCTTATATTTTTTAAATTTGAAACATGTTTAAAATACTCTGTTTTTAAAAGCAATAATTTTCCAGAACAAAGTAACCAGATATTTCCCCTTATGCTCACTCCTAGTTGTCAAGTGTTTGAAAAAAATGCCTTACCTACACTTTTCCAGGTGGGCCCTACTTCCATGCATGCATCTCTTTGCTTTTAGAACTGATCTATACTTTCAGCATAAAAATCATCTTTATTAGCTCTGTGACAAAACTACAGATGTGAAAATCATTTGAAAAATGTTACTTGGAAATTTAATTCAGTGCCTCCTAATTCCAGTGTAGTGAGAATCAGTAAGTAAGAATCCAGCAAGTTTTAAGTATAACATTTGAGATAAATTCAATGGCTGTTTTCTTTCCTGCTTTCCTACACTGTATGGTGTCTTCTATATATATATAAAACACCTTGCCCAAGCTAAAAGGTTTAGCTGCCTTCTCCTTGTCTGCTTTTTTGGAATTGGAGCAAGGTTGCTAAACACTGGCATTCTCACATTAGAAATACTCTGTACCTCATGGACTCTCGGCATTCATTCACCCCTTGCTTAAAATCAACATAAAAAAAGTAATATTGCTGCAACATCATGAACAGAAAGTGATATACACTGTCGGCTCAGCGGGGTACGTGGTTGCATAATAATGCCATTTAAATTCTTTAGCATAAAGACAGTAAAATGTGCACATGAAATTCCTAACCACTTTTTAAAAATATTTTATACTATTTAATCTTAAAAAAACCCCAACCCAACAAACAGGTTTGAGAAAGGCAAATCCCTTGGAATTACAGCAAAATATGTATTATTTTCTTAACATCATTTAGGAATTTTGGAGTTGCATGTTAAAATAAAATTGTGTCTCAGCAAAATTAATGGTGGAAATGTTACAGGTCTTTGTCACAGCCACTGTTATCAAGTCATGATAAAAATAAGTCAGGAAGATGGGTTTGGTAATTGGTCACGAAGACCAACATCCAAAGATAAAAAGTCTGTTTATGTACAGTGTACATTGCCCCAAGCTGGTATTACTGTGTAATTTTTTCAGATTTAAATTCTTGCATTGACAGGTTTTTCTGAGGAACTGCACTCTTGATGCTAAGTGCTACAGAAGCTCCTGTAGAAGAAGGCTAAGGAAAGAAAGGGGCAGGCATGAGAGAGAAAACTGAAGACAGCAGAACCTAATGGAGCACAAAATGAATTTTCTGTGCCAGGGGCAGCATTTGGCAACAAGAAAAATTTGTGAGTATTTTGTGGCTACAGAATTTGGGACCTTTAGGGCCTTGTCTCATTGGCAACATAGTCATTTAGTCCAATTACACAAAATATTTCACCCAACTAGTTAACACCAAATGACAAGCCCAGGTTGGACAAAGCATGGGGCAAAAATGGTCTGTAATGAGCATTCAAAGTACCTAAATAACTAGCTAGTAGCCTGCTAGGATTTAGGAAAAATTAAAGAAGGTTGAAGTATTAGACAATGCTGGAAAAAGGTACGAACAGTTATACAGGGGAAAAGACTGAAGAGAGAATAGGAGAAGGAGGGATAGAAACTAAGGGAAGAGGGACTTGCAGTATAGAGACTAAGAGGACAGACAGTCAGGAATGAAAGGAGACTGAAGAAATAAAAATACAAGTAGCAAAGAACAGAAAAAAGAGTGACTGTCAAATGAATACAACAGATGCGTATTCTAGTTTTTTTTACAAACAATGTATTTCCATGTAGAAGTGTCAGTGTCATAAAAGCAAAACCGCAGTGATTTTGCAGAGCCAAACTAATAAATCAGCATTGCTTTTCTTCTTGTCATAGGCATAATTGGCCTCTTATTTGTTCAATGTTTTACTTTGGATGGAAATTTGGACCTCAGAACACTGGTACAACCATCTTTGTGTTTTATCTGGAAGTAATTTTGGAAGCTACCCTGTTTGCCCTGTTGATGTCATACAGCAAATGATTTCCTCAGGGTCTAAGTTCAAGTGTGGACTGACAGCCTCAGTTTTGAGTATCTGGCTTTTGTTATTGCTGAAGCATGATTTTAATGTATGTACTTCAGAAAGATTAAAATAAAGCACATGCAAACAATGCTAATGTCAAAATTAACCTCCCTCTTTTCTAAAGTTTAATGGGGTTTAAAGAAGTAAAGTTTACTTCTTTAAAGCAGTAAAATCCATTCAGAGACTATAAGCATGTCTTTGTTATAGTAATGTGGCTTTGTCTGGCATCATTAGGAAGCATTTATGCCTAGCTGAGTGACTTACTATGCATTTATAATAATAGTATATTTTGAGTTTCTTTTGAATATAACAGCATGCTTCAGAATCTTGAATATGAGGAAAATTAGAAAATTCCTGTTAGAGATTTATGTTTTTTTCAGATGCTCTCTCATCTTTAGTTCCATCTCATAACTTTGCTTTAGATAACTAGAAAAACATCAATAACAGAAAATGGTAAGATTTTTCACAATAACAAAGAAGTTTTATAACCTGACTTAGTGTTGCCACCCATTTAGGGCTATAAAAGAGGGAAAGGGTGGAGTAAACAGTGTAAAACAGAGTTAGCAACATATCAGATCTCCTCATTGATAGAACTGGGAAATAAGGCCTTCCCAATCATTTTTTTAGTG
>JBCJKH010071752.1:0-13509 GCA_039877255.1 Loriculus beryllinus
GTCTCATGCTCTGCCAGGGAGGAGGGGAAGCCAGGAGGAAGCAGAGACAGGACACCTGACCCAAACTGACCAAAGAGAACTGGGGGCAGTTACCCAGAAGGGTTTGATCACTGCTTGAGTCGGGATGGGTATTGGTTGGTGGGTGGTGAGCAGTTGTATTCTCTCCCCTTGTTATTTCCCTTATCATTATTATTACTGGTGGCAGCAGTAGTGGTTTTGTGTTATACCTTAGTTACTGGACTCTTCTTATCTCAGGGAGTTACATTCTTTTGATTCTCGCCCCCATCCCTCTGGGAGTGGGGGAGAAGAAGGAGGGTAGTGAGTGAGCAGCCGCGTGGTTCTGGGTTGCTGGCTGAGCTTAAACCACTACAAATGTTTATGGTATTTGCATTGTGACAAAATCATCCTTTCTCTGTTAGCAAGAGATTTGCCAATATGCATGCTATATAGACACCTGTATGCACTTTATTTACATTCTTTTAACAAATAAAAAATTTCTCTAGAAGCAATATATATATCTGCTTCCCCAGGTCAGAAGGAATATAAAACCGTTTATATGGTGCTTGTGTGGATTTGGTGGAAAAAGATGGTTTTCCCAGTATTCCTTAAAGACAATAGTTTTTGTTTTGTTGTGAAATACCAGTCTTTATATTTACTTTTTTACTTGCATTTGTAGTTGGTGTTTCACCATTTCCATGCTTTATTGCGCCCAATACCTTCTCATTTAGTGGGACTGGTTGCGACTTTTGTAACTAAAGACACCATCTGGCCATTGTGGTGAAGACTGTACTGTGATTCTTTAGGACACAAATTACGGTAATTAAAAATTCAGAAATTTAATCATAAGCTTACAAGCTAATCTTTCCTGAAAGATTCAGAAAAGCACTTGATGCTTTGCCCTTTTGTTTTTGATTGGTTGATTGGATTGTTTGCATGGTTGTTTTTTAGGGTTTTGGGGGTTTTTTTTGGTTGGTTGGTTGGTTTGGGTTTTTTTTTCGTGATTCTGTTAAGAATCAACATTAAACCACCTAGATTTTATGTAATTACTGACAATGTAAGAGGACAGCTCCAAGAGCTTTCTCTGCAAAAACATTTCAAATGTTCACTGTAAATATAAAAACTACCTTAAAGTATTTAGTCACTTTTTTTTTCTTTTTTTTTTTTTTTTTAACAAAAAAAATATTGGAATGATGGAATTATTTGATCTTGTGATGTTGCTGTATAATTTATTTCCAAGTGATTGCTTATGATCTACCTGTTAATTATAATTGTATTTTTCCATATGCTATGCAAATTTATAATAACAATTTACAAGAAGATGGTTTCAGAGTTATTGATGTAAATATGTATAGGTAATGACATAGCAATTGTAAATGGTATACCTATTTTGTCGTATTTGCATTTTTTGACAATAGCAGTATCTCTGTTCAAGGAGATTACTTACTGTACACAACATGATTGTAGCTACATTATTCTGTATATCAAGACACATACCGAAGATTATTGTGTATTGGCAGGTGCCACTATACCTGCAATTTTCATTAATATCATACAAAGACTGAATTTTAGCCATGATTTATACCAAAGTGTTGAGTGTAAACATTTTCATCACGAAATAAAATCTTTATATGTCACTTTTTGTGTGTTTTCTTAGTTTTGACTGAACCAGTCTGGAACTGAATCTCTAAAAATGAATATGTTTTGGGTTGCAGTATATTTTTGAGTGTATTTCTTGATTAAAACCAGCTTATGTGTACTCCATGCATTATTGAACATCTTTCCCCGTGAAGAAAATGGAGAAAATGTATTTTAAATACTTTTCTAAAGTGTTGATTTTCCAGATTATTGAACCACATGCTGGTTTTTCTTTTGGATTAGTAATTTTTAATCGAGTTAAATTTTGTATCTCCACATAAGTTACTGATGCTCAAGTGATGTAAACAGCAGAAGGAGGAAATAATTGAGAGACAAAACAAAAGAATTGACCGGCTGGAGCAGAAAAACGTTTGTTTTCATAAACCACATATGCATACAGGCACAAGCACATACCGATTTTTTAGAGAAACACATTTACTTGCCTCATGTAATCGTCATCCAAGAATTCAAGTGAATTACAGCCAGTATGGATTAGAAATATAGATTCCTGAGACAGTCCAAATTCACAGATAATGAATAAGTGTTCCTTATGGTTCTCTAAGAGCAAAGTATAAATCCAGCTGTCATTATTTGTGCAGACAGTAGATCTACATATATAAAAAGTTTTTAAAATAAATCAACAAGTACCCTCAAAAGCTGAAGCAAGGTAGTGTAAAAACCCCTAGTGAACAGGGAAATAACAATTTTAGAAATATGCTAAAAAACTAAATTCCTAGAATACTTAACACATGCTTTAGACAGCGTGTTACCCATTGGAATATCAGGTATATTTATTCCCTTCATTTTGTGGAAAAGGACAAAATAAATCTCTACAATAAGAAAAGGAAACTATGATGAAAGCAATGGACACATTGAAAATAGTGTCATTTCTAGTATGACTTAATAGTCACACTGTTAGCTCACCCTTTGGGCTGAATTTTATTTTTCATATTCTTCATGTTCATAATTTTCTTGTTTATGTAATGCACCTGAGGATGTGTAACCTAAGATTCCCATATTTAACACTGATTTATCAATTAGTTTTGCTACATTCTTCAGTGGAATTTGGCTCAGATATTTTTTGGTTGAACCTTTGCACAAAGAGTCAGCTCTTCCCTCTTTTTTGGATGTTTCAGGTGGTACTACTGGATGTGTTCCTCTCCAGAAAAAGGGGAAAAGGAGCTGGCAGTCGCACTTGGATATTATCATTCAAATTCTTAGCAAAATATTAATTTATTTGTGTTACAGACAATCAAGCTGACTTAAGAGCATTTATAGCATGAAAAAAGTCACTGGTATGGGACAAATTTAGGGAGATGCAGCTGCAAGGACAGAACCACACCACTCAGTCACATGACTTTTTTAGCTAGATGGGTACAGTGGCTGGAAACCAATTTCTATTTAAAATTTTCTGTTCTACTGCATAGTGTGTTTGCACACTCACACACACACATGCACACATGCACACACACACACACACACTCACACCATCTGAGCCCCCAGCCCCCAATGTAGTTTATATGCAGTTCACAGGCCCAACACAAGGAGGGTGACTTTTGGCCACTTGCCATACCAGGAACCAGCTGATAGTCAGCCCTGATGTGCAGCACCTCCACGGTGGACTCCACAAGCAGCAGTCTTGTCCTCTCTACAAGTATGCTCCCCATGAGGGGCTACTGTATTTGCTATTCATTGTCTTCTGAAATGGTGATCATAAGTCACTCAGGGCTTCATTGGTCATGTCACTTCAGACTAATTTTGTTGAGCTTTTATTCCTGTTTCTAAAACTAATAAGCAGTCGTTACTTGCATTGCACTACCTTCTGGTCTCAAAATGTGTTCCAAGTATGAAAAACTAAGAGTTCATCTGCACTTCATCATTTATTCCTTGCACATGTCTAAAGCACTTTTGGGTAACCCCACTTATCTATGCTTTGTTTTCCCAGCAGATGCCAGAATCATCTAATGATTTAGAGCTTGGAAGAGGTTGTGATGTCACTTGTCTAAGAGATGCTTTTGTGTATACTTTTTTACCTCCATATCATCATATAATTCCAAATGAAGAAAAAGATGTCTCACTTTCTTTGATCATCCATATTTAAATTACTCTATCTCTTGGGCTTTTTGAAAATCTATTAAGAAAACTAAGACTCAAACACTCTTTACAGCTGGAAATTATGTTTATTGCTTCCTTTTTTGGCCTTTCATTTATATGCTATTTTACCTGTAAGAGAGGTTTTCAATATTCTTTAAAATTAGCTCATAATCATAGAATCATAGAATCATAGAATAGTTAGGGTTGGAAGGGACCTTAAGATCATCTAGTTCCAGCACCCCTGCCATGTGCAGGGACACCTCACACTAAATAAACCATGTCACCCAAGGCTCTTTCCAACCTGAAGTTCAATACTTCCAGGGATGGAACATTCACAGTTTCTTTGGGCAAACCATACCAGTGCCTCACCACCCTCACAGTAAAGAATTTTTTCCTCATATCCAATCTAAACTTCTCCTGTTTAAGTTTTAACCCGTTACCCCTTGTCATATCAATACAGTCCCTAATGAAGAGTCCCTCCCCAGCATCCCTATAGGCCCCATTCAGATACTGAAAGGCTGCTATGAGGTCTCCACACAGCCCTCTCTTTTCCAGACTGAATAGCTCCAACTTTCTCAGGCTGTCTTCATACAGGAGGTGCTCCAATCCCCTGATCATCCTCATGGCCCTCCTCTGGACTTGTTCCAACTGTTCCATGTCCTTTTTATACTGAGGACACCAGAACTGTACACAATACTCCAAGTGAGGTCTCATGAGAACAGAGGGGCAGGATCTGCTTTCTTAACTAAATGCTGTCACACACTTTCACATATTTAATAATACAGTTGTAGTAATAGCTGTCATTGGCAATAAGGGTTTGTTTTAATTATGTAGAAGTCTTATGGAGGAAGCTCTTATATGAAAACACAAGTAGAATAAATTTATTTAGCTACATATTGTTAGTGTAGTTCCTGGCGTCTAGGTTTGAAAGTAGTGCCTCTTAATACTGAAACATCCAGTCCAGATACTGCTAAAACTAACAGATTCTTTAAAGAACAGCATCTTTTTAAAAAAAGAAGAGACAAAGGTATTAACTGATATGCTTAGACAACTCATCAAAAAGAAATAAACCAAACAAAAAGGAGATATACCTGGATGTATAGAAGATGAAAAAAAAAAAAAAAAAAGAAAAAGAACTATATGCGAACAGCAACATGCGTACAAAATGTCTTTCTACCTTAAGACACTGCAATATAATTAAAATAACAAATGAGGTACTTAGTTATAAATGGACAAACTTATATCCCAGTTCCTTGGTTTAATGAAGGCAGAACGGACATCGGCACAGGCCAGTTTGCTCTTTTTGACGAAAAATAACGTGCTGCTGAATCTAGATTCTGAACAGAATCAAAACTCAGTGAATAGTCCAGTGTCTGCCCACCTGGGATACTAATGACTAAATGAAGAAATAAAAAAATAGATAAAACTTCAGAATATGAACTTCTTCCAATCCTCAGTTCAACTTCATTCCAGACATGTGGGTCTATCTGGTAAATGGCATGCAGATGTGCACAAGTTAGAGTCATGCACAGAGTCATATATATGAATTTCACTCCAGTTATGTTTGGGGCTGAGGCACAAGTAATACAATCATGCTTTCAATAAGGCTTATTAGGCAAAATCTGACAAGATGTCACTTATATGTAATTAAAGGAATTTTGGTTGCCCTGAAGCACAAGTAGAAGCAGTTTGTGCTTGCCCACAACATGGCTGACACATGCCAAATTTTTTGTCAGTTTTTTGTTTCATATATCTATCTTTACATATTGTTATAAAACATCCAGTAGCCCCATAGGCTATATCTATAAAATTTGCTGTGTCTTTCAGAGCTGCTAAGAAACAGAGTCTATCATTCCTAGTCATATATGTATCTTCTTTATATGGCCCTTTTATTCTAGGGCCGTCACACTGGCCCAAGAAAGACAATCTACATATCTTGTAGCAGTATTCTGCCTGTAAGAGGTAGTGAGGCATCTAGTTGACCTTTTTGTCTGAGGACGTTTGCTACCTCCTTCTAACCAAATGCTGTGTGCACGCATTTTTAACTGTAGGCAAAATTGAGCTAACTGACTTTGTTTCAGATACTTTGAGATACAGCAGTGATGACCAAGGAAGTTGTGAGCTGCCCTCTTTTGTAAACTGCCTGCTATTCGGATATGTAAATAAGGATTGTAAAACATGAAATAAAGCCTTTGGTTAATCTTCGTTTTAATTCAGCCAGTGCAAGCCAAGATGCACAAAAAAAAAAAAAAAACAAAAAAAAAAACAAAAAAAAACCTCAGTAAGCTTTGTGGAAAAAACCTTTTTAACTGTGAAATTTCAAACTGAAAAGCTATCTTTAGGATTCAGCTTTGAATAGAGGAGCCAGCTATGATTTATATACAAATGTTCTGGTAATTGGAATGTTAAGAGGTATACTACAAAGGCATGAAATGACAATTTAGTGGGCTTTTTACTACATTTTTGCTACATTTTAATGCGAAGATGGTATTTGTGAAAACAGAACATAATTAAATGTTTCTAAAGTACTTTCAAAAAATTAAGCTTGCATTTAAAGTATGAATTTAACAGACAATTAGGTAAAAATCCAATTAAAACCATAGGAATATATAAATTAGTTACCTGTTTTTTACAGTGAAATAAAGAATTTTCTGCCAGTATCCAAAGTGTACCATAAAATGCACATCCTGAGCAAAATGCCTCCAAGTGCAAATTCTCCATTACATGAAACTAAATGGAGACCATGGTATTCATCTGACCAAATTAAGATATCTACAATGCAAGATTCTCCCATTTTGACTTGACACCCAAGTAATTTAAGTGAAGTTTTCCACAGATAATTCTGAATTACATGAATTTTAATTCTGAATGTTAGGTTAAGACATCTTTAATACTGTTAGTTTGTACACTTACTAAAGCACTGATACTGAAAATGAGTTAACATAATAAAAGAGTGTATTTTAGTTCACACGTTGACATAGCATTCTTCAGATTTTGTCATATTCAAGTACTGAATTGTGCTACCTAAATATCAAGGGGGTTTGTAGGTATTTGTTACATTGGTTTTTGTCTCTACTACTATTTTTTCTGTTTATAAACCAGCCTGCATTGCAGAAGTTCAGAAAGCAAACAAACCTAAGAGTTGCTCATTTTAAATAATTTTCCCTTTGAAGTTATACAGATGAGGAAAATTTAGGCAAGTTAAATAGAAACATTAGGACACTACCAGTACTGTTAGATCACCTCTTCGCTCTTCCTCATACTTAAAAGAAAAAGAAAATTATCAAGAAAAAACATCATTATATCAAGACATCTTCTAAAAAAAAAAAAAAAAAGGTTAATAAAATTAAACATAATAGTTATATAGTTAATTATAATGATAGATGACATATTATACATTTAGAGGGAAGGAGTTTAGCAGGGACTGCTCTTGCTTTTCTTTTTTTTTCCTGTAATTTAGTTTGGGTTTTTGGTTTTTGTGTTTTGTTTGTGTTGGGTTTGGGATTTTTTTCCCCTCCTTATTAAAGTGCCTTTATTTCAACAGATAACTTTTCACACATTTGCCCTTCTCATTAGAGTCCCCCATCCCAGTGAGTTGGATGTGAGTAAACAGCTATATGATGCTTAGCTGGTGACTGGGATGAAACCACACCACCACCATATCCTTAATGCACTTTCGTGTAAAACACTATCAGAAAGAAGTGACAAAGTAAATTCTGGACAGTAGAAAGAAAAAACATTTTTTTTTCCTCGGGGGAGGGGGCGAGGGTTGAAATAGTATATGAATTGCCTGCTACCATCTGTGCTAGCTTATTGCTTTCAAAAGATACATTGTTTGAGAGGTTGTATATTTCAAGTTGCTAAACCTTTTAACAATATTTTGCCTTCTGATTATTGACTCAAATGCAGCCCAAAATGGTACTGAATAGAAGCTGTCACCATCTGACACCTCTTCAGTCAAGCTTAGATTAATCATCATCATCTGTGTCACTGGATCTCATTCTCTTTATATTTCCATCATACATATCATGAACTGAAAAATATGTTCACTTTGTGCTCCTTATTGAAATATTTGGGATTTTTCATTCTGATTTTTAGATGCAAAGACAACAGCCTACTTCAGCTTAGCGAGTAGAGTGTGTTTGCTTTAGTATTGGGATAAAACTACTGCAAGCTAAAATGGCAATTAGCTTGTAATAATTTTGGTTCAGTACAACGTGCATGTTTATAATTAGAAATGCTTTTTGATTCCTTGTGAAGAAATATCAACTCTGTGGAATTAATGTTTGGCTTTATGCAGAAAATAAATTAATTTTTACTTTTCTATTGGAATACTAAATTTCTGTACTTGGTAGCACATTTGTAGACTATTATACTTCTCCATTTTTCTCTACAGCAACTTTTTACACATGCTAAAAAGCAGACAACCTTTATATAGTGTGTAAGTACCATAAGGTCTTCACTGTAGAAAGGATGGATGCCATCACATTGCTAAATCAGAGTTAAACAATGTAATCCTTTCATTCAACTATGTTTCTTCAAGGCTGTCGACACTACACATATGTTGCCCTTGCCCTCCTGGTGGTTTTCCAGTTGCAGTGCACTTATCCTGGGAATGACAGGTATTTTGGGGTATCTGTCTGACTAGAAGCTGAATGGGTCCGCAGATCTTTCTGCACAAGCTCTAATGGAAGCAGACTTACATAGCTCACATATACATGTCTACAGAAGGTAGGTGAGAAGCCACATATCAATATTATCTGAATCCTACCTTAAATGCAGCCATCGCACGTACAAAAAATGTGCTTATTTGACATAGACTTCTATATCACTAAAAAAATTTTTCTTTTTACTTCTGAAGTTTTCAATTAAAAATGCAACTTTTTTTTTTTTTTGCCAAATAAATTTGTGTTTCATCGTTTTTTCAAGTTTCCTATTTCCTTAGAAAAAAAAACTTCCAACACTTCTTTTTTTCCTTGAAAGCTATATGATTTCGAGATTTAAATTTTATTGTTTTCAGATTAAAATTCCTCACAAAAGAGTCAGAATATTGGCGGAGCAGGGAAGTTTCTTTCAACTGGAAAGCTTTGTGAACATAATTTGAGACTGAAAATCGAACTCTGTTCTTTCAGCCAAACAGATCAGTACAAGCAATTAAGATTTTGAAGGGTCACCTTGTGCTTCAAGGAAGCCAGTGCTTCTTTGTTTTCTGTAATGTATGGCCATATTTGTTGTCATCTGATTTCTACCTCTATCTTTCTAGAACTGAGGACAGAGTTTTGTCTTTGCTAGTTGGTAGTATCTGGCTTCTCATTTCTTAATTACATTGTCTTCAAAAGGCTGAAAAGAAGAAATAATAAAATTCAAAACAGCTATATTTATATTAATAATAAATGTGCCATTATCACAGTGATAATAATGTTTCTGCTGATTAAGTTGATGTTAAATTTACACAAAACAATGAAGTAAACGTGAACGAGGGTAGTTATATTTCTCCATATTGTCCTCCTTATACTGGAATAAAAGATAAGATCCTGTTGCAGACTTGCACTTTGACAATTTGCTAGGGCAGTAGTACAGACAATACTGTATTCCCAAGAGAGTGACATGAGAAAAGATCAGTTTAAAAATTCTTAGAATTTATTTCATTTAAAAACATAATCTAATATCAGTTTGGTACCTAAAGCCTTATATCTTATATTTTTGCCATCAGGTTCTCCAAACAGCCAAGAATGAATTATATTCCAAAATTCAGATTTTTAGAAGACATTAGGCTAAAACTTCCAATATGACATTCAGATTACACTATCACATTTCTTCAAAGATTGTCAGTGCCTTTTTACACTGGCCTTTGCCAAATGCAAACGTTACCCTTGAATCATGCACCAAAATCTGATAGCATTTATTTTCTCATGAAAATAAGGATGTTTATGATGAGTAAAGCACTATGTTGAGGCCTGGGCTTCAAATTAAGGATTAGAATCTGAAACTGATTTCCTATATTTTTTAAGAATGCTACAAATGCAATTACAACTCACAAGATAGCTTTGGTGATTTCTGTATATGTAAAAACATTTTATATCATTGAACAATATCTCCATTTTGTCCATCTTTTTCTGGGTAGCAGCAGATATTGAGTGAGGCTTTCCATGAGCAAGGCAAAGCATTGCAATGACTATTCTGAAACTTGAAATTAATAGTTTGATGTTTTGGGGACTTCACATTGAGGTAAGTCTCATTCCTAGTAGATATGTGCCAGCACTCCAGCATCTTTGTGAATGCTAACAGGAACAACAACATCTTCCAGGAGCTGTGACAAGTCAAACTATATTTCTGTAAGTAGCTATTGCTTCTAAGTGATGGATTTAGGAACTCTACAGATCCACATCAATCTAAATAAAAAGATATGTACATTTTTGCCCCTTTATGTTTTTCCTGTACTGTCCTACTTACATTGTTCTGGATGATCTCTACAGTGTTTCTTTCCGCCTTCAGGGGAGAAAGAAGGGTACCAGGTATTTGTATATTCTGAAGAGAAAATGGTGCTATATTTAATTACGCTCATACTGAAAGAGGTCAATGGTTGAAAAATTTAGTTTTTAAAACACTGAGTATCATATCTTAACACAATCAATATCTCTGGTTGTTTCTAGACAGCTGCTTGCAGGAAACATCAAGTTTTTATGTATGTCTTTATCTAATTAAAAGGCATTATAGCTTATTGATATGGAATTGGATACATTCTCCAGTATTAATCAATTACTTGGTAGTTTTATTCTTCTTTTATTCCTCATGCACAATGTGTGAAGATTTATGTAAGTATGTGACTTATCTTGTGCCACTTTTCTACTGTGACAAGGTGAAAAATTACTTTTGCCATGCTGGGTTCAGTTTTCATGCTTGATGGATTGGGTTTGTCTAACAGAAGCTATATCTAGCTTTGACCTTCTCAAGGCAAAAGAGTCAGACTTTTGCCCTTGAGAATGATTTTCAGTATAAGAAGACCTTTTTGCAACTAGCAGAAATAGAGTTTGGCAGAAAGCATTCAAATAATATATTAGTTGATTGGTGAGTAAAAGAAATAATAACTACCGCAACGATCAGACAATAAGTAAGAATTCAAGTGTCAGAGCTGAGTTTTCAGAACAGAAGAATGATACTAAATGGAAATACTTTTTAAAATTTTACGTAACATGAGAAAAAGAATAGAATAAAAACACATTCTGAAATAAACACCAAGGAAATACAGCCAAATGTAGAAGCAGTGGTAAAGAGGATACCCACTACAAAAATGCTGAAAATATCCATTAAAAAAAATTCAGGATTAAAAAAACAAATACAAATTCAAATTCAAACACATTTAGTTACAAATAAATAGGGAAGTGTCTTGTTTGGTCACATTTCAAAGGAATATAGAAATTATTTTACAAAAAGAAGTAACTAGAGAACCTAGGAAACTACAGATTAGACAATTTTGCTGTTATGCTAAATTTTTTTTTTTTTTTTAATGTTAATGGATGAAAACAAAGAGGAAGGACAGGACACCTTATTAAATATTTACTTTTCGTAACCTGACTGTTACACAAGTTTTTGTAGGCATTTTCTAATTCATATCTCATCTGTAAAGATGTAGACCATATGCCATTGGTTTCTTTTTCTTTTCTATCTTGACATTCAGTTAAATCCCTGATGAAACACTAAAAATGATGAAGTAAAATGACTATCCAAAGAGAAAGAAGTTTCCTCAACTAGCTGACAAATAAAAAACAAAATACTATTGACAACAGCTATGATTGGAAAAGCCCCATGAGAAATTAGCAATGTTCTTCCTTAGAGGTGACGGTGCTAAGGCATCTTCTAAAATAAATGAATTAGAATAGGCTTGAATCTGTTTCACAGAAGATTGCTAATAACAGTGAAAATGAGCAATAGTGTTATCTGTGATAACAACCAAAAAGATTAGGAAAAGGCAAAAGTTATTTTGTGTATTTTGATAAAAAAAAAAAATTCAAAGAAGGCTATGATTATTATTTGCTTTTTACCTTTTTTTAAAAGGGAGTAAAAAATTGACTAAAATGTGTCAGAATGGCTGACTGAGATGCAGGGATCCCTTGGAGGTGCCTTGTTTTTGTCCTACGTGATGTCAGTTAGTTTCAGTGTTGTGCTATCAACAGAAATGAGGTATCTTTATTATAGTTCAGCATGATTTATAATCACCCTGTAAAACTTCTCTAATCATCCCATTGTTAATTGTGTAATTACTATCTGCTGAGAAAGCATTGTCTTTGTATAATTCTAGTTGCCTTTCCTCTATCACATTGACTGTTCTTCAATCAAAGAGTGTCTATTCTTATTCCTTAAGTCTAACAATACTTCGTTTTTCTCTGTGTTAGGAAGATAATTTTCACCTTTCTAATGCCTAAAATAACTAATTATTCTAAGTATATCCTTGATCAGTATGTAAATATTGCTTATTTTGAGCCTGATCTAGAGTTAATGTTTATGCCTTTCTGTATTTTTTGTTGGTTTGTTGTTTTTGTTGCTTTGGGGTTTTTTTAATTAATTCTGGTGTAGTTTTTTTTTTTCTTTTTAAGACACTTCTGATGCAAATAATGGCATTAGAATAATAACTGTTGTAGAAGGTAAAATTGCCTTATAATGATGCTCTAGTTTATTTTTTCATCTATTTGGCAATAGGGTATATTGTCTTCCTTTAAAAGTATACACTTCTGCAAGTGCAGTGAAATCATGACAGTGGTGCAACTTATGTGTACAGAAAAAGCCCCTTATTCATAATATTTTAAAGCTGAAAAATGTTTGTATTAGGTAATATCTGAACTTTAGGATTAGGAAAAAAAAAAGCAAAGTAAACCAACTTTTAAAATATAACTTTATTTCTATCTTTGTTTTGAAAACATATTTCTTTTCTGGCTTTAGTTAGATCTTATTAGTGTGGAAAATATAGAAGTAGAAATTTATCAAAAACTGATTTGTGCAATTAGAAGTAAAATGCTGGAAAAGAAACTACTTTTTTCTTTTGCTGTTGAATTGTCTCTGAAAATATTGGATATTCTCTTTTGGCTTTCTAAAATTATAATTCTTCTACATTTCCACAGATTACACTGTTATACGACTTCAAAGATACATAATAATATTTTGTGCAGCAGTGAAAGCACAGTAATACTTCGTCAGAAAATTGGTTAACTTGAAATTTGTTGAATCATAGAATGGTTTGGGTTGCAGGGACTTCAAATCAGATCATCTATTCCACCTTCCGTGCCATGGGCAAGGCCACCTTCCACTCGACCATGTTGCTCAAAGTCCCATCCAACCTGGCCTTGAATACTGCCAGGGATGAGGCAGCCATAATTTTCATAGGCAACCTGCTCCATTGCTTCACCACCCTCAAAGTAAGGAATTAAAGAATTCTTATGTAAAACATAGAATTAATGGTACAATGCATTCAGAACTGTAATTCTAGTGAAGTAACATGGAGCGCAGACAAATGCAGTCAGTACTGAACTGAACTAAACCTGTTCAAAGCAGTTCAGAAAAAAAAAAAAGTTATTTTTCATATTAGCCTAAGCAGGAATTAAAATATAATTTTAGCAATTCCAGTGGGTATTATTTTATAACAATGCTAGTAATAATCATGATACTAATAGTAATAATAATAATTACTATTATTGTTATCATTAAGGTATAAAATATAATATTTATAAATAAGGATTATATATATGTATTGCATATAAATATAATAATATTTATAAATAATGGATA
>JBCJKH010071756.1:0-23148 GCA_039877255.1 Loriculus beryllinus
GATTTAATGAAGGCCATGTGGCAAACCGAAGGGTAGGAGCGCCTGAGATATGATGAGAAGGCTTTAGACAGGGTATTCTAAGGAGAATGGTAAAATACCAGTGTTCTAAAGGTTTGCATTACAAACTTGCAATCTCACAAGTTTTCAGAATATTGAGTAATATAACAAAGGCTAATACTTTGATTTCCATAGGAATTTGGAGATGGGAGACCTGAAGAAGCATAAGGGGAAATGTACTGCTACTTTATCCGGGTATCATGTGCTCTACTCTTACACCCTCCTTCCAGGCTACTCTCTCACTTGCTGCCTTGGTGTTTGACTGTCAGCTGTTCTCATTCTTGTTACCAGGCCTGAAATGCCCCTTACAAGTGGCTCATCAGCTCATTCTGTCAGGCTGGTTTATTTTTGTCTGTGCGCTTTACCTATGGATTATTACCTATGTGTTGAAAAGAGAGTTTTCATTCTACCTATTGAATTATCCATATATTATGAATGAAGTAATCCACATTAATCTCTTTTAATTAGAAAGAAAAGGGTAAGATGGCAGAATGATGGTATGTTAAAGAACTGAACTGTAATGGAATAGCAATGAGAAAAGATAAATCCTTCCTCTGACTTGTGTGTCTGAAAAGCTGGATGAAGAGAAAGCTTTTTAGAATTCATTTGTTTTGGCTTACCTAGAATAAAGGCCATAAAATACAGCACTAGCTCTTGGCAGGTCATCTTTTCTGCTCACTAGTCACAAAAGCGTTAACTGAAAGTGTCCAACTTGATGCTTCACAGGGGATAAGGTTTCCAGAAAGTGAGATGTCCAACATTATTAATTGGACTGGTAAAAAGTGCTGAATTGCTTCTAGATGTTATTTCTTCCCTTGTTACGAGTTTTGCTTCTTGCTGTCAGTGCTCCAGCACTTGCCCTCTCTTTCTCCTGAAAGTCGTATAAGATTCTGAGGTTGTGTACGTGTTTCACGAGGGGTTATCTGGGAAACACAGTAACTTGGTTATTCCAGGCAGGTGGACTAATGTCTAGGTTGCATGCAAATTCTCACAGTTCTTTGGATTTCTTTCATAATGCTGAAACTCATTATGCAATGAGACTGGGGAGGTATAATGTAATATAACGTAGGTTATGCTGCCTAATGAGCAATATCATGCTTATCATTGCTAATGGCTGGGGAAAAAAAGCCAATTCTTACACCTTAAATATATGCATAGGACCTAGAATTAGCAGCAGTCTTTGGAAGTGGATGTTGGTTTGGAGAACTGTTTGAAGAGGAATCTTTCAGTGCAGTGAATGAAGATGCATGTTAATTTGAGCAAGGGAAGACTTCCTTGTTCTCTTTGAAATCATGTCAGTGATTCCTCCTAAGCTTCTTGCAGTAGGAAAACTAAAAGGGGTTTTCAAACCAGTTTGAGACCCAGCGGTCAAATTGACTTTCACTGCTTCTGTTTGTGTGTTTAAATAACATCCTTCATAGGGAAGTTTGGCTTGCCTCTCCATCAGCTTTATACACAATGTAAACAGAGTTGACATGTGACTGGAGCGTGACAGAGCTTGTTCTGATGGTGTTGCAGATGTGGAAGGCTACTGCAGGCCTCGCTGTTTGTATCAACCAGGTTGATGGAACTGATGACTGGGAGACGGATCCTGATTTTGTGGTATGGCTTTTGAATGTTCTGATTCATTCAGCAAAAACATGTAATGTGATGTGTTAAAGAGGAATTCTTTAGGGTGGGGGCTATATCTCAGCAAAATAAACTAATAAGAACATATGCCGAAAGACAAAATTAGCATTTTGTGTTTGTGGGTTATTAAAACTACCTTGTCTTTGCTGGGTACTGAAGGGAAGTCTGTATGGAAGAAGTTTGCACCAAGAAGCAGTACCTCTTGGGGCTTGAATGTCTGCTCTGCATTTCATCAGGGAACAAAGCATAGGACTTACATCAGAAGAGAAGTGAGGGTGGTAGTAGCTACTGTTCTGATGTCTCTGACTGCTGAAGGCTTTTGTTGTGAACTCTCAAGCACAGATAACTTAGTGATGTCTTTGGGGTTTTAACTTTTCTTTATGTGTGTCTTTTACAGAATGATGTGAGTGAGAAAGAACAGCGCTGGGGGGCTAAAACTGTGAAAGGATCCGGCCATCAAGAGCACATCAAGTAAAGCAGCTCTCTTTTTCAATTTATTAATAGTCATAATCCCAGGTGACTTTTAATCAACTCATGTTCTCAGTTACTTTTATCTTCATAATTAAACAAGACTCTCTGTAGAAGATTATTTGCCAGATTGCTGATCTTTCAAATGTGTCAGTGTCTTCAGATCTGACATGAAGATCAGGAATTTGGTGTAGGGACTTTTAAATCTTTCTTTGTAACTGGAAATGTTATTTTTCCTGCCTCTGTGTCTGGAAGGCTTCTTTGTCCTGGTTTGGGTCCAGAGGCAGTAGCGCCAGGAGGGCGGTTTCTGTTGGGTGATCCGAGCAGCTCCAGTTTGGTACTTTGAGGGTACATTTGGCCCCTTAATTCTTAGGCTTTGTTGAGAAAACTGCTATCGAACTCATAAAAATTCTAACAGAGTGACAAACTGAGCCCTCTGGCAGAACAGCAAATGAGTGCGTCAGGGAGGGCTGTGTGAGACAGAAATGATCCATCTTCTGAGTCTTGTGTTTCTTATGACAAGTGTGTGAGACTCAACTTTAAAGCAGTTTTAGGAAATCTCTGGTTGTGATGTTCATTTTGGGTTTGCTTGTGTATTTCTGGGGCAGCAACCCTCGTGGTATAAAGCTAAGAATAAATGCCATCAGTGTCGCGAAGGGGAAGTGGCTGAACTAAGTGGGTTACTTCAGGGATCAGTGTTATTCCTCTCTAATTGGAGTGCCGTGGATGCTTACTGGCTGAATTCCACCTGAGGAAGCTTTAAACTCCGGTGGAAAGTGTTTAAAGGTGCAGTTTACTACCTTGGCTTCTTCTTCTCCTATGTAGCCTGTGCTACAGTAAGTTCGATTCCTGCATGTTGCAAGGGAACATTTGGGGAAGAGAAGGAGCATGTCTCCTTCTGTCCTTCTTTTATATTACAGTTGTGTCCAGAATGTTAGTTAGAATCAGAGTCCTGTTACCATAGGGACTGTCTGATAAGAGATGATCCCTATTCTGAAAAGTTGCCATCTAAATAAAAAGTGTTGGAAAGAATTTGAATTAGGATATTAGAAGAAAATATGTTTCAGGCACACAGGAATTCTAAGTAGTTGGCTGTTCAAATAGCAAAATACCCTTAAATCTTAAGTCCAATATTTTTTAGTAGAAAAACTGTCCAAAAAGGCAACCTTGTCTAGTGTGAGGTGTCCCTGCCCATGGCAAGGGGGTTGGAACTGGATGGTCTTTTCCAATCCAAACCATTGTATGATTCTAAGAGTAAATTCTGTTGCTCAGAATATCATGAAGTGTTTTATGCACTGATAAAGCCAGAAGGGCTTGAAAAATACAAGTTGTCCAACTTTAATTAAGATGATATTTTCATCATCTTTTTATTTTTCATCTTTTTGAAGTTATCTTCTGAAACTTTCATAGTAAAACTTGCTGCTTAATTATCTGTCTTTAAAGTATTCATGAGCTGAGAGAGAATGTATTCCAAGAACACCAGAACCTCAAAGAGAAGGAGCTTGAAACAGGACCAAAAGCTTCCCATGGCTATGGAGGGAAATTTGGTGTTGAACAAGATCGCATGGATAAAGTAAGTATGAATGCTTCCCTGGGACGATGTTGTAAGTCTTGCCTCACTTTGCTTGTGGCCAGCACAACTACATATGTGAGGTAAGCTTGGTGAAGGTGCAAAATTGTTCCAACGTTGCTAGTTTCAGAGATGCAGGAGCTGAGATCATGGCATAAGCTATATGCAGTGGTGGCTCATTTTGATGGCAGAAGCAGCACTCCTGCAGTGCTCTATCAAGGACATTTGTAACCACTACTGCCCAATTCTGTCAGGCCATCATGTTCTGTTTCCCAGATAAATCAAGGTGCTCTTGCATAAATAACTGAACTAAAGCCCTTGCAGCATCAGGAACAAGTATTTCAAGTGGCAAATTAGGCATATGTGGATGTTGAGAAGTTCTGGGATGCACAAGGGGCCCACATTTTTGTTTGATGCTTGCTCTGTCTTTAGAGCAAGTCTGCATGCTTATGTCCTGAGTGGATTCCCCTGGAGCCAAGATTCAAGTTTCTAAATGTATACTTTTAAATTAACAAAGTACTTAATGCGTGAATAAATCCAGTTTAGTTTCAGTTCTGTGCCAGAGAATGAAGAAAAGGGTGGGCAGCAGTGGTAAACTGTCAGCAGTGACAACTAATCATTGTGTTCTAAAAAAGTCATTGATGGTAACCTTTTACATAAGGATTTGATGGCAGTTGAAGTTACACTCTATTAACAGAAGAAATGGTAATTCTTAAGATAATTCTATTAGCCATGTGATAGTTAGACAGGCATACCAACTTCTGGTTAGTTTCTTTCATTTACTCTTAAAATAAGAGCCAAACTGTTTCCTGAACGAGAATGATTTTACTTTCTTTATTTACTTTCTGGGTTTGTAGTAATTTGGCAGCTTTAAGTTTTTGCTGGATTCCCATATTCCGGAGTAAATCGCTGTATAATTCTCAGTGAAACAGGCTAGTCTAACCTTTGAATCTGGGAAAGGAATTGCTGAGCACATCCAATCATTAGTCCTGTGTATCTCCTAGCATCAGCACTTTATCCCTCTCCTGAGTGATACTGGTGGCAAGAGATGTTCATAAATTCTGATTTCAATAAAGGTTTCTTCCTTACAGCTGCAATTCTAAAACCTCCTCATTGAGATCTCTCATTCACAGGTATCTGTTCTTGTGTGCAGGTGTTCTGGTGTTAAGGCTTGAGTCACCTAAATCAATAAGTGTAACTGCACCATTGTCATGGTACAGGTTTTTGCTTTATTTAGGACAAAACCTTGGTGCTGACTTAAACCAAAGTTACATCATTCTGTATGGCAGACCTCCGTAACTGATTTAAAATGTAGCATGGTATTGTGCTGAGGAATTCTGAGGACAAATTACTCTGAAATACAGATTTCTAAGAAAAACAGTTTACATGTCTTTTCTAAAAAGGGGTTTATGGTAATGGTTGGTATTTGATGAAATTCAAAGTTCTGGTACCACATAAAGGAAACAACATGCTTAAACCTCACCCACCTCAACTGATATAGCAAAAGAGAGGTCACATAAACACCAGAATTTTCAGAGCTTTGTGTCTTTCATAAATGTAATGAGAAACGGGAGCCTTTTCCGTGACATTTAACAGTTATTCTGCTACAGAACACCTGCAAAATGAACAAGAATATGACTGTTTTCAGTCAGGAAAATAAAGGAGCTTTTATATTGCTTGTAAGCTAAGGTAGCGTCCTATTATTGTATCCTTGTTCTCTTACTTGGTAATTACTTCAACCATTATGTATGGTAATGTTTTGCTTTCGTGAGTGCTGGGAATGTTCCCTGTAAATACTGTAAAAGGCAAGTTACTAGACACCTTGTGTCCTCAAATGAATTCACCTCGGTCCAGCTGTCTGGTGCTGGTAGAAGACAGTTTCTCACTCCTCAAAGGTCAGAACTTGGGGCTGCTTAGAGGGCTCCCTGCTGCAGATGCGGATGCTGACTGCGTTTTATGGGGCGTGTGGTGGTGTTGAGTCATGAGAGGTGATTGTCACAGGGTGCAACCTCTCCGTCTGATCACGGCCGTGTGTGGCAACTTATATAGAGTCTTCTCTTTCTGCCTCTGACAGTAATTATATGCATTTGAGACTCAAATGTTAAAGTGGCAAAGTGCAAGTTGGTCTGGCCAGAACTCAGTTTTTACGCTGGACAAGGAAAAGCATTTTTGCTATGTTATGCACTCATCAAGGTGCATCAATCCCAGGGTCTAGAAGTGTGTCCTAGCACTAGATTAAAGTAACACTAGCAAATGCTATCTGGATGTACTTGCAGGTGTGTAATTACACATCTCTGTGTCTTACCTGAAGCCAGTCACAGTGTGATGTAACTGTGCCTCAGCTTGCTGTGTTCAACTTGAGTTCCAGGGATAGGCTCAAACTGAAGACTGGTGCTGGGATGCCTTTGGCATGGGGAGCTCTGCCTTAATGTGGAAGTACCACTTCATGTTGAGATGCCATTTTGCACATGAGGAGAATGTATACAGAGAAGATGCCGAAATTTGATTTATGATTAGAGCCCTTCCTTAAAAGAATGTCAATGGAAAACCTAGCTGTAGTTGTATTTGGTTACAGTCTACTCTCTGGGACTAATCCTTACTTGAGATTCTGCATGAACACCATCAGGATTCTGTCTGTATCTTTCTTGTTCATCATTCCTGTGCTTTTGAAGTAAAAATGCAGAATTTAAAGCAGTCTGACAGCAGTGACTGTATTTCATAAAGACTAGTTTCTTGACACTTCATTGTCTAGGCTGTATTGGTAGCATGGTGATGGTCTCAAAGACCTCTCAAGAGAGTAGCCATTTCCAGGGAAGTTAGTTTCAACAAGAACACTGGCAGTGATGCGTATTTGTAACAAAGCTTATCCTCAGGTTACATGGTGCAGTGTTTTCTCTTCCATGCAGAACTGTGTAGAACTGCTGGCTGTTTCTGAACTTTCCATTTGTTTTTAGTCAGCTGTTGGACATGAATATCAAGCCAAACTTTCTAAGCATTGCTCCCAAGTGGATTTGGTGAAAGGGTTTGGTGGCAAGTTTGGAGTGCAGACTGACAGAGTTGACCAGGTAAGCAATTCCATTTCATATGCAGCTACTCACAGTAGTTAAGTTTCTCATTTTATATGTACAACTGAAAAATTCCAATACCATAAAGTGCTGGTCTGCTCTTCCAGCTGTATTTGAAGTTTAGCAGTAAACTAACACTGACTTTTATGGAGATAAATAACTGTTTAAAGCAATATAGAAGAAGGCCCTAATGGGAAATAGAGGTGAGTTGAAGAGAAAATCTACTAAATGATAATACAAATGAATATAGCCTGAAGTTAAGTAGGTATTTATGCTCCTGATCAAGGACATCAGAGCAGTAGAGAAAGACACAGGAGCTTCTTGTGCTGTGTCCACTGAAGTGCATGCAGTTTTTCTACTAGTATCTAACTCTTTGTCATGCAATTTTATTTCTCTTCCAGTCAGCTGTTGGATTTGAATATCAGGGCAAAACTGAGAAGCATGCCTCCCAAAGAGGTAAAGTGGTGAGGTGGTCATCTCTGTAGGCACGTGTAGTTTGTAAATAGTAGAATAGATCTCCGCTCTTCTACTGTTTGGGAAAAGACCTTGTTTAGTGAGGCAGTTGTTTAGTGATGTTCTCAATGAATCAAATTTGAGGGGGTTGGGAGGAAAACAAGATGAAAAACTGAATTTCAAAGCTATTTCCTGAGTTGAGGTTTTGAGACAAGGAAATAGCATCATCATGATTGTCATAATGAGTCTTACTTGTCTTTTACAAGTGAGGATCAAGGAAGTGAGGATCATTTTAAGAAGACTGGGAGTTGTTCTTTAGTGTATTGCACCCTGTTGGAGATAAGGAGTAGATTTAAGAGGAGCTATCATAAACTGTAGGGGTGTTGCCCATCTTATTTTCCGTGTTTAAACTTTATTTTGCGTGCTGAAGAGCAATATTTCATTTTGAAAGAACTTTTTTCCCCTCAATTGCTGTGATGGTTCCATTAAAAGCTTCATAATTTCATTTTTACTCTCAATGCACACTGCTCAAGGGGTTTTGGTGCAAAATATGGAGTACAGCCTGACAGAGTGCGCAAGAGTGCAGTAGGGTTTGATTACAGGGTAAAACATGAGCCACAGAAGGGCAAGTAGACCCACGTAGTAGTGGGCTCATCCTCTGATGTAGTAGGCAGTCATGATAAGTCAGTGTTGTAAAATACTAGGATTTTTTACATCTGTTGAACTCATACCCTGCTGAACAAAATCGATGTTGCTGAAAACTGACTTCTAAAAAAGAAACCTAAACCACAGGATTTGACTGCTTTTAAGTGATGAGCCAACTGCTCTTACTTTGGAAGCATTTATTCAGATTTAGAGTTGTTATTATTGTGTTGCTAGTCCGGTTTCCAGGCAGGTCTGATCAAAAATTGACCATTTCATTGAAAAATTGTGGCACTTTTGCCATCTCTTTTCTTTTTATCTCAAAGAAGCATTTACACTCTAGAAATGCCAAAGAGTACAAGAAGGTGTTTGTTTAGGAGCATCCAGGCTGCTGCTGACATTGGTTTTGACGGTCACTTTGCTCTGAGTGTCTAAAGAATTTTATCAAGGAATCAAATAGCAGAATTGCTGATGTTGCTCAGCAGTTGAACTCCACATGATGCTGCTGTATTTGCCATCCTGAAGAGTTAAAGAATTCTGAAGTATTTATGACTGAAATGTCTGGAATCAAGATTAAATGGGGATGTCAGTTCTTCATTTAATACAGGATGTGATGTTAACTGGTCTGATTATCACAGTTTTTGAAGGTAGTGCTTTGTTATTGAACACTTACAAACAAAATTCTTCACCCTTATCTCTAGATTATTCCAAGTGCTTTGGTGGTAAATACGGTATTGACAAGGACAAAGTGGACAAAAAGTGCTGTTGGCTTTGAATATCAAGGCAAAACAGATAAAACATGAATCACAAAGTCTTTTCTTACTTTATTTCAAAATACTAGTTCAAATCAAGCAGCCTTTTAAACTTGGGATAAATATTTTGGTTAGGGTGGGTTTTTTTTGTGGTAAATGTGTGTTTGCCCTTTGTCTATGCAGATTTTTGTTCCCGTTCAATGAAAAGGAAGGCATTGTAAACTGTCCCTGTGTGTTTCACAAGCACATTTCCAAAGGACTTCATGTCTATAGGGATGTTACTGAAATAAATGTGTAATTGCACAGATCTGTGGTATTCAGAGGAGGTATCAAGTCCTTCATTATTTCTGTATCTGTGCTCTACGTGTGGTTTTAGGTAGGAGGTGCATCAGACTTCACATCTTTAAATATTATTGAGTCTGTGTGCTGTAACCTGCACTGGATTTGTGGTGCTTCCTTGCTCCGTGATCCCAGAGTTACTGAATGGGTATCCTACCACTCTGCTAAGACAGTGTAGCAGGGAGGGAAAGGGGGAAGGATACTATCAATGACAGGGCAGCTTACCTCATAACATTTTACTGTGTTGTTTTTTATGAAATACTCTTTACAGTCATAAACTGCAATAATGTTTTTTGAAACTTCATGCATACAGATTATGTAAAGGGGTTTGGAGGCAAGTTTGGTGTGCAGACAGACAGACAAGACAAATGTGCACTTGGCTGGGATCACCAGGAGAAAGTGCAGCTGCACGAATCCCAGATAGGTATATCAGTTCACAATTCCTTGCCTTTCTTTCTGACTTCCCTCATTTTGACATTTCTCTTCCCTGTGTGAACCCTCCTCCTGTGGTATCTTTTGCCACAGCCTTACAGTAGCTGACACGAGTCTCCTTTTTCTGTGTATGAGTGATGGCTGTGTATTGGGTGTACTGGTGTCTACAAAGCAGGTTTAACGCATCTGAGTCCCCAGAAGCTCTGACTTCTCCAGATTTATCACTCCAGTAATAAATTCTCACTGGAGGAGCTTTATGAGTTTGCAGGTAGCCTGGATTGTTTTTAAGTTTTTCAGTTGAGTTGTTCGAACCACACATTAACAATTTCTTTATACTTTCCACAAATAATCTTCCTTTTCTGGTTTCTGTTATGTGTACCCCTTGTTTTATGCCGGGGTAATCTAATATCTAATACTGTCCTTTCTCATTGCCAGTTGAGGTACCTATTCCTATGGAATGCAGGTACCCAGAGCAGAAGTTGCTCCCCACCCCTCTGCCTATAACCACCCTTAACTTAAAGAAATAAGATTAACTGGTTTGTTTTTCAATTAAAGAAGTTAAAAGTGATCTTCAGATTTGTCTGGGAGGATTATCTGAAGGCCTCCTCCCTTTTTGTGCCCTCATTTTATACCATATATTATAATGCCTCTTCTAAGGCAGCATTTGGGAATGGTCATAACTCTTAGCTCAAGCTGTGCAGAAGCAGGACTATTCCTCTTCTGTTAACCAGTACTGTGTAGGAATATCTGGAGTATAGTCTCTCTACCCTATCTTAACATCTCTTTGAAAGTCAGATCACTAGTGTACAAATATTAAGCACACTGATGATAACCACACATTTTAGTCTCTTGTATCCTTTCGTATGTTGTTTTGTTCTGGTGAACATGTTATGTGTTTGTATTTGTGTTTGTAATGTTGATTAAATACAAGTGCATTATGCGGTATCTATGGAAAATGTGAAGAAGTGCTTTATTCCGTGACTTCAGAATGGTGTTCTGGCTAGGGTCTGATAAATCATGTTGACCTCTTCCTAATCTCAAGTGGAAACTTCTTTTGCATTTCCTCTTACAAAAGTATATTGAGATGATCTTTTTCACCATTCAGAATGATTGGTAATTGAAAATACTGCAAAACTTTGAGTGTCATGTGGCTTTTTCAGACTATAAGAGTGGCTTCGGAGGGAAATTTGGTGTACAGACAGAAAGGCAGGACCCATCTGCTGTGGGGTTTGATTACAAGGAGAAACTAGCCAAGCATGAATCTCAACAAGGCACCGTTTTCACTTGTTACTCTCTTAACAGTTCAGCCACTTCTTACACAGTTTTAAATAGTTCTCTGAGTAGATTGGTGCTGGTAACGTGCAGACACTTTCTTGCGCTTCTATTCCCACATGATCTGGCAATGTTCTTCTGTTTCACTCTTACAGTATTACATAAAGCAAGCCTGTTTTCAGGAAAGAGATAGCCAATGTTGAGTTAAAAGCCCTATAATATGCATTTATTTAATAGCTATATATACAATGCAATAATAACATTGTTAGTATCATGATGTTAATGGCATCATGCTGACCAGTTTTGAGTAAATGTGAAGTTTTGCCTTTAAAAATTGGTGAGGAAAACACTCAGCTAAGGGCCATGGATGTAACCAGTAACAAGCAACGAGTTATGACAAGATCATTCAAAAATTATTGTAGTTGTTAAAACAAGAAATAGGGAATGTTTGTGCTTCTTGGGTGAGCAAATGCTCTTTATTCATGCTCTCTTTATTCATTGTGAAATAGTTGGGGTACAAACCATGAATTCCTGGTTTTCCGTTATCTTAAAGTGAGGAGTCTGGATCAGGAAAATGTAAGTTTAGTACATTTATTCTGGCTGAAAATACATACCAAGCTGAAGAAAATGAGGTTTTTCATTCTGATAGTATTTTTCTGTGCTGTAGCAAGACAAATACACCATCAGATGTGCCTTAGGAGAGCCCAAGTACATATGCTGAAATAGCTGGACCCAAGTCGTTTTGGGGCTAAGAGGAGAAGGAGTAATTATATTCAGGGATGTATAGGAAAGCCTGTGCATCTGCAGAGTCTAAGGGCACATTCCTACAGCTCATTGCCACCAGGAAGGTGTTTTTCAAGCCACACACTCGTTCTGCTTCTGTTGTGCTGGTTCTTATGCTCATCAGACGTTTCTCTCAGTACTAACTCAGTACAAAGAGCAGAAAGCTATTTTTGGGGGCACTTGTTTTTGTTGTTAATGCCACTGATTTTGGACTCTAACAAGTGCTGGAGTCAGCATCAAGTGAACAGAAGAGTGTGCAGCTCAAGGGTGGTGCGGAATAGCATGGCCACCCCATTTCTGTGGTTGTGAGTTGCTGCAGGCTCATGCTGTCTTGTGGAATTGCCCCTTTCCATATTAGAACAGGAGTTATTACCAATGACTTTAACATCTATCAGTTGGGTATCACAACCAAATCCACTAGAATGAGAAATTTATTATATTTGCCTGTCATTCATAGAATTTACCATGTTAAAGAGAAAAAAAACACCACCTCTGTGGTCACCAAAGACTAGGTAGCGCTCCTTTGAGCAATGCAGAATCACTTAGGTTATATGATTACTGCAGAGGGCTTAGAATTGGTGCTGTGAAAGGCTGTGTTACAGAAGTGATGTGTTAGAAGGGCTCATCCCTTATTCCTTGCCTGATACCTTATCAATCCTCAGTTTAATGTTTACTTGGAGAATGCATGTGGCCCACAATCTGTCATCTGCTGGTGTACCTGAAGGCTCTTGTGTATCCTTTCTGCATCTAAAACCAGGTTGCACTTTCTTTGGCGGCTGTCACTGTACTTCTGCATGCAGCTGAAATGGCTATTTATTTGCATTTGAAATGGCTATTTGCATTTGGCAGAAAGATGGGAGGGGTAACAAAGTCCCTGCTCTAACTCTTTTATCCTGATTTTAGATTATGCAAAAGGATTTGGTGGGAAGTATGGAGTACAGAAAGATCGGATGGATAAGGTAAGTTGTTTAAAAGAGCCATGACAAACAGTCTGCAGGGATACAGTACAGTCTGGTTAGATCTGTAGTGTTCAGCTCCCAATTTCTGGATACTTCTCCAGTCTAATAGTAGAGTTCTGTACTTTTCTAAGTCTTTAAAAAGCCAGTTTATACACACAGCACTGATGCCAGTTTATACACACGTCTGTGCGTACAGAGGTGTAGTGTATATAAAGTAGTGAAAATTGAAGCATGGAAATGAAAAAAATAGTAAAATTTATATGAAATAATGAGAGAAAATCCATTATTCCACAATTTCAGTCATGTCTTCTAACATGTAGCTGATGTTTTATATCTTGAGGATATCCTTCTAGTGAACTGCTTAAAATAGGTGTCTTTTGCCTACCAACTTTGCCCACTTTGATTGTCAGGAATGTTCTCTTCAGGATAACTTGGTTTAGTATTCTGTAACAGTAAAAGGGCAGCTGATACTCCCCTTCTTCCTGTCCATGAAAAAGTCCTCACTGAGATTTATCTACAGAATAAATTTACTCTCAGCTTTATGTAGGACATTTAAAAGTGAGAAAGTAGCGGAGTTTGACAGTGTTCAGGACT
Source organism: Loriculus beryllinus (assembly GCA_039877255.1). NCBI lineage: Eukaryota > Metazoa > Chordata > Aves > Psittaciformes > Psittacidae > Loriculus > Loriculus beryllinus. The sequence goes on from JBCJKH010071756.1 coordinate 13,016, forward strand.
CAAGACCCTTCATTTAAAAACCGTTCCTGATTTGATACTGTTCTCAAATACAATATTGTTTTAACAGTATCTGCTTCTTTAAGGAGACTGGATGGTTCTACCTTGACGAAAATCCGGCACAATGTAGATCAGAACAGCAACAGCTACACACTAAATGTTTAGGACATTGACTCATTTTTAGTTTTGATGTTCATAAGCTACATTTGTTTTCTAATTAATAGGATTCGAATATGTTTAAACCTGCTCCTGAAGGTTAATTCTTCTGTAGTTCAATTTATGGAAAGGATTATTCCATTTACCAAATTTTGATTCTTCCTGATTTTATTTCGGTGTTCTGAAAACCAGAGGCAATATCACAATAAAGTGTCACAGATTGAAGCTGTCTGAATGTCTTTATGAATTTGTGTGTTTTAATGTACTCTTTCTCTCCTTACTGATAGAATGCAGCAACTTTTGAAGATATCGAGAAACCAGCATCAACTTATCAGAAGACCAAGCCCGTAGAAGCTGGTAAGGCAGTGGCCCTAAATCCTTTCTTTGGAGGTAATTATGTTCAAAAGCCTGGAATATCACTGGGATAGAAGAGGGATGAAAGGACTTTCCCGAATGGGCTGTGAGCTCAGAGAGCAGAAAAGCAGAAACATGTTAAATCCTAGCAGAAATTTGTACCAGAATCTCATTCCAGGCTACCTTTATTCAGAACCTTAACGTCTGACTTTCATTTAATGTTACAGTTTCTAATAAAACAAGCAGCATCCGAGCTAACTTTGAAAATCTAGCCAAGGAAAAAGAGCAGGAAGACCGAAGGAAGGCAGAAGCTGAGAGAGCCCAAAGAATGGCCAGGGAGAAACAAGAACAGGAAGAGGCTCGAAGGAAACTGGAGGTCAGTAGGATTCAAATCCCATTTGAGCAGCGTGCTTTGTGTGTTTCAATACAATGCTGGGAGAAAGAAGAATCTTTTAAAGAAAGATACTTTCCTTTTTTCCAAGCAGACCTTAAAGGTCTTTGTTTTTCCTGTGTTTGTGCCTATTTGCTACTCCGGCCATCTATCAGCATGCACCACATGTGTATTAGACATCAGATAGAGTGATAGAGAAACACTTAATGGTGTGTATATATATATATATATATATATATATATATATATATTCTTATTAGGCCTGTCCCAAAATATGTAAGCTCATCTTGACCACTAGCGTTTGCAGCCTGACCTTTTCCTGCTGTGCCTTTTGGTAATAACCAGATTCCCATGGGCACAGAGGAGCTCATAAGGGGAAGAGACATGTCCTATAAGAGTGCTTGTTAAAGTAGTTTAATACCATGGTTCTGGCTGGTATTGCTAGTTTTTTGGAGTCAGTACTGTGGAAGGTGGAGGTGGTTTCACCCATTGGTATAGCACATGCCCATGAGATTAGGGGAAATAACCTTCCAACTGTTAACTGAATCTTAGTTTGGGAATTAAGAATCTTAGTTCAGCATTGGCACGGTTAAAAGCTTTGTGATTTTTGTGTTATTCAGAAGCAAAATAATTGCAGGAAATGCTTAGTCAGAACCTGCATCTTAGCTGCTTTATAGGATTTGTATATTTGGTGAAACTCCGCTGCTGAGATGGGAGGACTCGTGCGTTAATAGTAACCCACCCTTTGTGTCTTGTTCATTTCTTTGGTTACACAATGCCTGAGGTGCCTTATCAGTAATCCTGAAGGCCACTGTCTGCAGCTGTGTGACCTTTCCCACAAGCTGCTGCTGCAGCAGTGTTTGTCCAGAGCCTCTGTGGCAGTTTCCCTTGCAGTCCCATGCTGTTACTCTGATCTCATCGCCTCATTCTAATAAACACTGATATTATGGCAGGGAATGGGAAGCAACTGATGCTGGCATTAAGAGTAGTCCCTCTTTTTCCCTTCTTTTTTTCTTGTTCTACATACATTTGTTTATACTAGAGAAGAGTAAGCATAGGACACAAAAGGAGAAAGTCCTTTAAATTCTGAATAAATGCTACTTAGCCATACGTGTGCATTGAGACTGTAAACCACTGATACCAAAGTAGGATGCTACAACTAGTGCTGCTAGTGTTCCAAGCAGGAATAACCAGTAGAGAGATTGAGCAGGTCCTTATTCAAAGTACATAGTACTCAAGGAGATGCACAGGAAAAGTGGTGAGCCTCATCAACATCTTCATTGCCACTTACTATGCTGAAGAGACCCTTCCGAGGAGAGTACTTGTCTGAGACTCTTGTCGTTGCTCTTCCTGGCTGGCTATGGGGTAGTTTTCCCATTTCCTTCTTTCTTACCTCTCTCTTTCTCATCCTTTATTTTCCACCTAAAGTATCCTTCATTGCTAGAGCCAGTGTAGCCCACCTACTGAAGGCCCCACTGATACATCTTCTTGCATGTGAATTTGTCCCAACATCTTCCATTTGGTCCTTTGCCTGACAACAAATGGGACAGACCCAATGGCTGGTTTCTCAGATGTGGCAGATATTCCTCTTAGTAGGATGCTGCTATGGAATGTTCTGGTGTTCATCCCATTCCATCAGTATGGTCTAATTCATCACAAGTTTAGACTTTATGCAAATAGTTTGTTTTACAAGTAGGAAGAACTAAATGCATGGTAGGATTGTGGTAACAGCTCTGATCTGAAACTTATCTGGGACATTCTAGCTTTATAGGATAAATCAAGTCTCTCCATCTAAAGTGACAGCTGCTTTGTTTTTTTTTTCTTTCAGCTTATCACCTCTTTGCCTTATGCTCACGCAGTACATCTTGAAGCCATATGCTCACTGCATGCATATATCACAAGATGAATGGGAGTTCATCTTTGTATATCAGTAATTCCTTCTAATGCTGCCTTTCACCCCTGTGGACTTGGTGAAATTTTAATACCTTACCCTAACCATTGGGATTCATTACTGTCCTGTTACACCTTTAACACAGCATCTTAAAGCTAGGAGAGGAGGAGAGAGCTGAAGTTGAGAATTCAGTCTTTTCTATTGGATAAGGTCATTGAGCCTGCTCGGGGGTGCCACTCTAAGCCTTAGTCAGCTTGGGACTGCCCTGTGTCATTCTTAGCATTGGCACCATCCCCCAGCACACAGAGAAAAGCTGATCTTTTGCCTTGAGGAGAATCTCTGTGCTCCCCTCTCCTCAGAGCAGTAAAGCTGGAATGCATCCAGTCTGTGCAGTTGCTCTGGAAGCTTTTCAGATGAGAACAGTCGAGTCACTCAGAGCCACAGCAAAATGCTATCAGCATGTGTCACCACCTTCTACTGGTGTAGCTGGCTGGTAGTCCCATAACTCCTCTAGCTGTTGCCAGGCTGTCTCTGCTCCTGAAGAACTGTCCACTGTTCCCAGCATGTTTCAGTGTGTTTATGTTTAACACATTGCCAGTATCTAGGTCTAGCACCTAGCTGCTTCCCTAACAAAGTGATGTTTCACTCCTCATCCTCTCCAGTCCTTGTCCTTGCCACCAAGACTGCAATACTAATGGAAGAGCTGTAGTGTCTCAGCTCCAGGGGCTGTCCTGTGGGATGATGAAAAATGGGAACAAATAACTCTTTTTGGACACAACCTGGAAACAACCTTGACATGCACATAGCTCTTGAAAGTGCAGATCCACTCCTTCAGGAGATCCCCCATTTCTTGACACTCATTTTCTTCTATCAGCACATTGAGTGTGGATAGCATTAAGACTTGTGACTTACAGCAAACAGCACTGTTATCTTTGCAGGGTTTAATTCAGCAGATACTTTTACAGGTCTCCAAATAAAGAAGAACCATGGTAGAGGCTGATGGATATCACAAGTACCGCATTGTTAATAAGGCTATTCTGCACCCAGGAGATCCCTTTCTTGCTCTTGCTTCCAGTTACTTCTGAGACTTGCTAAGAAATACCAGGCCCAAGGGGAAATGGGCTTTCTCAGCATTCACTCTGCTCTTTCATTTATGTTCTCTGAGGTTTGTATTTGCACCTGGCAGTAACTTCATTCCAGCATCGCTACTTCTGCTTTGATCTTAGACAAGTGTCTGGAGTCTTTAGGACTTCTCAGCCTTTCTGAAGCTTCTTAGGTCACCTTAAGGATGCTGGTGGTAGTTGATAAGGCAACATTCCTCAGCCAAGGACTGTTACTTCTTTACTTTGATTTGGTTGTTTCTAGGGGAGTCTACAAAAGACCAGTTCCTGTAACCAGTCCATCCTTGAACACCCGGGTCTTACAGTGAGTGTTCTGAAGTAGAAAACTGGACTCATTATCAAGTCTCAGGTGGTATGAGTTCTCTTGTTGCAGGATACTTTAGCTTAATTCAGTGCTTCACCTCTTGGCTACTACTTCATGGAAGTGTCTCTTTCCTAGGGCAGGTGTGATGGCCATGTCTCCAGGGCATGCTTTTTATGTGCCCTCTGTCTTGACAAGTAGGGCTATCGGTATATTCTGCGGTACTGTGTGATTTCATTGCACCACAGTTGTGTTTTCACAAGCAGCAGCAGCAGCTATGTGCCTGTGCATCAGCCTCTTGGCTCTCCTTGTCCCAGCGTGGCCTATTTTGCTACTGTAAGTAACCAGGCTTTCTGCTTAGCGTTCCCTTCCGCTGCATGGGTTTGTAGTCTGGCCTGAGTGGAGGAAGAGGTTCAGCTTCTCCATTAGCTTCTCCATTAGCTCTCTTGCCATTCATTTTGGGTGAATTTAGGCTTTTTTTACCCACTTCATTTTTTTCATTGAGCTTTCCTCCTGGTGAGGAAACAGTTTTCCAGAAGGGTTTAAATGTAGTAACACAGGTTCTCATGAGTCATTGAACTGTTATGGCTTCCCCCCCCCCCAGTTCTGTCTCAGAAATGACTTACTTTCTTTACTGTTATTTTTGCTGTAAGTGTGGGTTAAATTCACACCATTGTGCTTCATTTTTTTCTTGTGCTTCATCAAACTCTGTTGCCTGGACACATTGATATTTCCCCCCAAACTGGTATTTAAATTCCACCATAACCAGATGATTAATGTTCTTCCAGCCTGAGCATCTCCATGCTTAATTGTGTGATCCTGCAGGGAGGGAGGGAGAATGAGTTTAAGGGGAAACTAAAATGGCACTGGCTGCACTGCCCTCACTCACAAGCTGAGCAGGAAAAGGGGAGGGATGTAAGCCACACTGTCCACAGTTACTGTAAAGGGTGGGAATGGACTTTGACATAATTGAACTTCCTTGTAAAACAGAAAGCTTTCTTACTTCAAGAAAGTGTGTGGGCATACATGCTCCCACAGTGGGAAAGTACGTATGGGCTGCGTTCCTTCGAGAGCCCTGTTTACTGGTGATCCTTTTTCTCTTGCTTTTCACATATATCACACAGGCAAATGGTGTTCAGGGAGCTCTTTAGCTGCTGGTTTGAATTGACAGGTGCCTCATGATTTATCCAGCCTCTGCTACCTTAGGGAACAAAGCAGGATGCTCATTCCCATGGAGCATTTCAGTGAGGAAGAAACCCATCCTGAAGGGGGACCACGCAGTTTAAATGTTTCAGGGCAGTTACTCTGTGCCTCTCCTAAGCTGTAGTCTGGCTTTCAGAGACCCATTTCATAGTACAAATTACTCAAGCTGTTGCCATGTTTGACACTGTTAATGGATTACTGCTATTTAGTTTGTCCCCAAACTCAGATTTGACTTCTAAGAAACACTTTGCTGGTGCTTTTTGTGCTGTAGCACAGGAGTTGAAAGTGAGGGGAGCACTGTTTGCATCCAGACTGACTGTTTCCAGGAAGGACAGCACTGGGCTTTGAATTGTCTTCAAAGCTGGCTCTGTTCTCAAGACCGGCTTTGCTTGCTTGCTTTGTTGTGTTTTTCCTGAGCTGTGCCAAACAGAGGGAAGGAAGAAATGTTTTGTAGCAGAGCCTTATCCCTTCATCCCTGGACCCCAGTTTATCCTGAGAGTCCTTTGGGGAGTTACTGCTTGATGGACCGAAACAACTGAAGTGCACAGTCTCTCATTAACATGTATTCTCTCTTCTTTTATGACAATAAAGAAGAAACTTAGGCCCTGGATCCACAGTTTCTTATCCCCTGTGGTAAAGAAAGAAAGGCAAAAGGAAATGGCTGACTTTTTAAAGTCTTCTAAGTCATGCAAACAGTGTTGCACTTCTTGTGCTATGGGATCCTGGCTTCCTAATGAATGGCTTTCTAATGCTGATTGTGGACGTGCCCTTTGATTCACAGGTGGGATGGCGCAGCATAAAAACCCTGAGTGCCAGAGAACACTTGATTCAGATCCATGTTACAGAATACAATAGCGATACTGGTTTTATTTCTACTGCATAGAACTCTTCTGAACGTTTGAATCCCTCACTGTCAGTATTTAGGACCTAGGTTTGTCTGAGCTGTTCAGTCCTTTGGGTCTGTCTGAGCTGTTCAGTCCTTTGCCTTGGAGGTGTTTTGCAGACCTGCAAGAGGTTGCAGGACTGTTTCTCATCAAAGATAATAGATCATTTGTACAATTAGAACACGTGGGCTTCAAGTTCTCTAACCATATGCTAAAACGGGACATGAGGCCTAGCAGAATGAACAGAATGAATCTGTTGGACACAAAAACCCTGCAGCTCCTATGGAAAGAGCTCCTCAGAGCATTTTTAAACACACGCATGTGTACATACTGCATAGGGTTTGTTTCTGCACTTTTTTCTCCTCTTCTTTGCTGTATTTCTGAGGCTTTACTGTCCAGGAACACTAAACCTTCAGGCAGGTCTAATGGTCCAGCCAGTCCAGCCCTCTTTGCTGCCTGTTTGCGTCAGTTTATTGCAGCATAGGCTGGTTGTCATCTTCCTTACTGGAGGCTTGTTTCTTCTTCAGAATCATGACATCAGTGATTAAATTGCAATGAAGTTTTTCTTTCTCTTCAATTTAGGAACAAGCTAAAGCCAAAAAACAAACTCCACCAGCATCTCCTGCCACGCAGCCAGCTGAGCAGAAGGCACCCTCAAGCCCAGTCTATGAGGTTAGAATCATTTCCAGTACCTGCTTTTTGATCCTAAGCGTAGGAACCTGTTCACACCCTTGACAAATCTCACTGTATTTCTGCAGGATGCAGTTTCCTATGAAGCAGAGCCTGCCTACAACAGCACCATGTATTCAGCTGCACGTGAGCCAGAGCCCAGCTACAAAGCTGCAGAGTCAGACTACCAGGAAGCTGTGAGTCAGCGAGAGGCAGAATACGAACCAGAGACTGTCTATGAAGTGGCAGGGGCAGGAGAGCATTACCAAGCAGGTGGAGTGTCTATTTCTGATATTAAACCTCTTAAGATAAAGATTACTTCTATGTGCAATGACTTAATGAATCCTTGTGCTGACAGGACACAGTCCTAGTTCTCTAAAGTCTGTCTGATGAGACTTGTTAGATTCTCCACCAGCAAACTTTAATTAGGAAATGAAGGTGCAGCTGGAGCAAGGTTGAAATTACTTAACTTGGGAGATGATGGTGCAGTAATTCTGGTGCTCCCTGGGGTATCAGTTCAAAAAGAACTTCAGAAGTGGTTACCATTGCCCCCCTACGCAACGCAGCTGAGCTTGTGAAGAAAGCACAGAGAGAAAATGTGTGCTGGCCTGCCAAGCACAACACTGTCAGCACTTCTGGACTCTCAAATGGATGTGATGTGCGCTGTGCCTTTAATGGAGTGGAGTGAGGATGTCCAAAACGAATTGAAACTGCAAGAATAAAGGTTCTTTCAAATTCCTGTTTTTCTCACCTCTTCTGGCTACCAAATGAGGTGTGAAGAATGAATCTGCTTGCTCTGGTACCAAAACCTGTGAATTTTAAACAGGCCCTTTTCTCCCCTGCTCCATGCAGACTTAACTGGTATTAAATAGTCTCTTACTCTGTGATCTTGAGCTCAGCGCCTGTTCTGTCACACTTACAAAAGTGTTATAAGGCTGATCGTGTCTATTTTATACCCTATTGAATACCTATTGAATATTGTGAACACTTCCTTCAGCCTTTAATTGTGGGTGATTTAGGGAAGAAATCCATCTCAGAAGGAACATCACGTTTCAAACCTGCATCATTTGTTCACTTTTTCCTATGGGGGTTGGCAGTGGAATTAAAGGAGGAGCACAACAGGTGACAGGTAGTATGCTTCATGCTGTTTATTTTTCTCCTATCTCTCTCTCTCTAGAAGAAAATGCTTATGATGAATATGAAAATGAACTTGGGATTACAGCCATAGCCCTTTACGATTATCAGGCTGGTAAGGAAAGCTCTTGGTTTTAACCTTCTTTTTGAAAACTTTGCACTGATAAGTCTGGATTTTTCCTTTGCCAATCAATCGTAGAAGAGTTGGGGTTGGAGAGGACTTTAAGATCATTCAGTTCCAGCCCCCAGCTTGTCACCTCTTGTAGTAATGTATGAGATAAAGTTGTGAAGATTTAGTGATTGAGCAGTAGCACTGAGCTACTTCTGAAAGCTGCTAACCAGTGTGTCTGAAAGAGTGGGAGGTCTCAAAAGCTCTTTTAACCAACTGTTAGCACTCCCTTAAACCCTGGGCAGACAGGGGTGCTACAAATCGTGACTGATTGATTCTGAGGAGAGATCAAGACAGTGAAGTGGTTTTCAGTGTGTTAGGTGGGAATTGTTACTCTAGGTTAGAAATGCCCTTAAAATGCAGTAGGTAAGAACCATCCTGCCAGAGGATGAGGAAGCGAGGGGTGTCTGTGGTGTGGTGGTGGGTTGGTGGGTGACTGCCCCCTGAGCCTCTTCCACTCTCTCTGCAGCGGGTGATGACGAGATCTCCTTTGACCCAGATGACATCATCACCAACATAGAAATGATCGACGACGGCTGGTGGAGGGGGGTCTGCAAAGGCCGCTATGGGTTGTTCCCTGCCAACTATGTGGAGCTGAGACAATGAAGCCTCCTGTCTCCTGGTTATGCCTTAATTCCCCAGTCAATAAATCTGACTTAGTACACTACAAATCATGATGCTTTTCTGAGGACGGAGGGGTATATACATACTGCTTTTATATTTAATACTTTGCTGATGCTTTTTAAGATGTTTATGCCACAGAAATCGCTAATATATTGTAACTACCATGTTCTTCACTAAGGCTCTAAAAATGATTTTCATGCATTTGGAGAACATCTCTCTGCCAAATTAGCAATTGTCATAAAAAGCCTTTGGAGGACAACTAGCTGTCTGTTGTAATAGTGCATGTTTTACTCATAAGTGAGCAGATTTACTTAGTGTTTAAGTCTAGTTAGTCTTCCACTAAATGTTTTCAGCTAAGGAGATCATGGCTATGCAGGTTATTTGCATTTCCCACTATGGAGGAGTGGAGAGGACTGAGGAGGTGCATATTGTTTTTTCTTCTTCAGATAGTGCTTGACAAAGCAAAGAGAATGCTTGAAATTTGCAGCTACTGGCAGTTAATCAAAACCTGTCCAATATTTATGGAATATTAATGTTAGGAAGGAAACAGTCTGGTTACTTTTTCCTTCTCTTTTGAAGTGAAATACCTTGACTTTTACATTGATTTTTACTATTAGTGTTTTCCTGATCCTGCTACTCCTGTTCATGTGATCCCGGAGGAGGGCTGCGAACACTCTAGCACTGATGATTCCAAATTCCTTTACTTTGTGTTTTGGTTTCACCCTCCTTTTTCCCAGGAAGGCTTGGAAAAGTTCCTATGCAAGTACTGAGACACTCAGCAAGGGAAACTGGCATCCAAATCTGTGTGACCACCTGCAGGAGTAGCCTTGTTGCGTGAAGCAGGGGAAAGTTGCTGTGTGCAATACATCCTTTGCTCTTACAGGCAATGGCCTGCTGTGCAGTAATGACTTTTTATGCAACCATATTTGAGTCAAGGAATGTTAATACAAATAATTAGGTTTAAACCCCATATAAATTAAACCTTACAAGAGCCAAGTCCACTTTCCTGTGGTTAACACAAACTTCCTGTAGTGTTCTACTGAGTAACAGAATTAAACCTGTTCTTTGCCAAAACTGAAGCTTGTCTTTCTAGAAAGTGACTTCACTGCAGAGTTAGGGTCCCTACCAAAGATAGCAAGTTGCATCTAATAGCGCACGTGTTCAGTGTATGTACTGTCTGTTTCCACCTTCTGATCCAAATGGGAATGGCTGCAGAACTGGTGCAGTAACTAAGAAAGA
>JBCJKH010071757.1:0-20002 GCA_039877255.1 Loriculus beryllinus
AGCACTTCTAAGCAGCACTAATCATTTTTCTCCTGGCCTAAATTACAAACAGCTAAAAGATTCACCTTTGTACTTCACATAATTTTTCACTTTCCCTGGGGGATGGGTAAGAGCCTTTCAACATATGCCAGAGCAGTGCTAATTGGTGCTCTAACGCAGGGTGGTTACCTTCTTTCAACAGCTGTTCTACAGCACAGAAAGCAGAGTTGAAAGTGCTCCATCCTTTCAGGCCCAGATGCTCCCATCCCCACCCCCAGTAGACTTCCAGACTGCAGTTTGGGAAAGCCATGGGGAAAAGTGGCTCGAGGGGCTTGTTACATTGCCTTTGAAGCTGAAGATCTACTGCAGAATGAATGCACCACTACAGACCTGCCCTAACAGACACTGCATAAATAAAGGCAATTCTAATTTTATATGTAATTAAAAAACCCCACCAAATAATGTGCAATTTTCATCTCATTATGGCACACTGCAAAAGGAAAAAAATATAATAGGCAAGTTTCTTGGAAAATTTTCAGATTTATATCTCTGTGTATATATCAATTTTTACCCAGCTACTACAAAACCACCTACCCACATTTAAATGTAAACCAAGTTTTAAAACTAAGTAGTACATTAATGTCTTGGAAGTCCAAAATAATAATGTACAAGCAAGTGGTATTAGAAGAGGGGGTTAATAAATATGCCTCATATATATTCTTTCTTTTTTATTAAAAATGTAAATGTGATGTAGATGGAATTAGATCACAATTACTGGCACACTTCTATTATCAGCAGTGCTAGGGCAAGTAATTCCTAACCTCCACCTTCCCCGACTGCTCTTTAATATCCCTACAACACAGCCAGTTTTATGGGAAAACTGTTTGTGGGGTTGCTAGGAGATTGGCTAAAAAAAAATAAACACTTTTCTTCCTTTCTTTCACCCAGCTCAGTTCGCTGCTGAAATTCAGAGCTCAGCCCAATAGATCATAATACTAGACAAGCAAAGATACAAAGTAAGGACAGGGAGAACACACTTGGGTCCACCACCCTCCACAAGAAATGTATGGACAACCTTGCCTGAAATATTTTCAGACACTGAGATGTGAACACTGCTGTCTCATTTATCTTTAAGAATATATTGTCCCTCATAGAAATGTAGTAAGCACTTTTTAAAAATAATGCGCTTGCACCTAATTATACAACCAAAGTCACCCATTTAGCAATTTTTGTTCCAGATGACGAAATGAATCAGGGCAGAATTCACACCTTAAGGCCTGAAGGTATAAGAGAATTAGCCCAGGTGGGCGCAGACATTTTTCTGGAACAAACCACCTATGGCACTTAGTGACAGACACAGAAGCAAAGTACACACGGCACTGCTATCCCCCATCCTGCCTTGGTCTCATGGCATTTGTGTGTTCCTTTCAGCTAGTGGACTTTTCAAGCCCAGCAGATCCTCAGGACAACGAGCCACCCTAGCTGGACTCCAGCCCTTCACGGCAGCCACAGGCTTGGGCTTTGCTGTCCCTGAAAATGATTCAGACTCAGAATGATGTTTCTTTCTATGTCTGCTTCTTTACAGTGTTTCGAGTCTGAAATCACTCTTGAGGATTCCTGTAACCTTGTGTGTATATGGATTATTTGGCCTGTGCATCCCTAGTTTTTTTATACACTAGCAGAAATGTGTTTCAGCCACCATCCTATAGAGCTGCCTTTTCCCTTCTGGCTGGACCGATTTAGGTTCCTACCTCCTCAGGCAAACCAAAGGAAATGCTTCCCAAGAGGTCAGTGAGGAAAAAATGCATCACCCCCTTAGTCCTCAGGAGCTCATTTACCAAAACCTACTTGTTACATGTCAAGTAAAAATTACTATTATATTAACATTCCCAATACCAGTGAATACATTTTATCCTTAGTTCTAAAGTGACAGCAAACAAATACAGACGTAAATGTTAATTTGAGGAGACGACACAGATTTAGGTGGACACTAAACTGGAATGGGGAGGAAGCGCACCCTGGGATTTCTTATAGCTCCCACAGTCTGATCTGTGTGTGCAGTTTGTACAGGTACACACTTGGGATACAGTCAAAGCTTTAAAATGGCACTAATTTTATAGGCAAGTTTAAGTATTATCTTCAAACTATCTCTTTACAACACAAATGCTAACAATATCTTAAACACTGTAAAAGGCAGTCTTACAAATAAGGAATAAGGTATAAGATGTCACACATTTTTAAGTAAATGCAGAATGCTTTAAGCATTGTTAGAAACATAAAGGTGACATCATTTTAGCCACTAACAGAGGTGTGAAACTTGTTCTCAACTACCTGAGTATCTGAGTGCTATTAGGCAATGTGTTTTCGAACATCCTTAAAATGAGGCTGGTCAGGTTAACCACACTCACACTCACCAGTGAAGCCATAAATAAAACAGCAGATCCAGGCAGAGCTCTAAAACTATTTTATAATTCTGAAATTAGTGCTATCATGCACTTATGACATACTCGCCTGCTATATAATCATTTTACAACTAGTTTTCTCTATTCCCCCAGGTACTAGTAGCTTTCCAGATAAATTAACTTCTAATATGTTATGGGAACATTGTTATTTTGGGTCAACATTTTCAATGTGAACTCATTGTCTCCATGAAGCGAAGAAATATTATAATCCATTAATATCTTTTTCAACAAAAAGGACGAAATCTTCCCCTGGTTAGGCTGATAAACACTCTGGTGTCAAAACTAAGCCTCTTTATCATGATAACCCAGAGTAATGGTCTGTTGCTCCAGGCACTTCACTTTACAGATGAAAAATCAGTTCTGCTTTCATGGAATTAGATTAATGCCGTAACAGGAAATACTTCTGGGGCTGAACTTGCTTCATGCCTTCAAAGCTGGCTGTAAATTTAAAATACTTCCTGAACTCAAAAGATAAGACAGGAGAGAAGGAAAAAAGAAAAACAGTGGAATGACCCTCTTTCTGAAGAAAAATATTGCTTCCTGAAAAAGCTGTCGAAAGCTACTTGCTAAGGGCATTGTGCTCCAGAGAGCCCAAGGCAGGTCTGGTTTAGTTGAACGTGAGGATTCTGGGTACATTTCAGACAGATGCCATAAATCTGTTCCCTCCGTAATCCGCTCCGATAAACTTTTCTTTTTTTACTCATCTTGGCAAAAGCTGAAGTAATAACTTTCTCAGCTTTTAGCAAATACAAACCAGCTTGCTATTTTATGTACAATATTTTCAAGGATTACAGCTTTGCAAACTTGGAAAAATGCTGACCCCAAGCCTTAAAACTGAATTTCAACTCTGAAAATGGACAACAAGCAGCAAATTTAGAAACGCCTTTATATATAAATAGCCTTACAATAGAAGATGTAAGGCATTCTTAAGAGTAATTTCACATTTATAGTATCAGAACCTGAAGTCTGATTCAAAATATTACCATAAAGGCAGACTTTAGGGAATTCTGGGTTAAGTATGTGAGGACAGAGTAAGTCTTCTTTTGCTCCATTTTCCATCAAATAGTATATACTAAGGAGTCACTTGTTTCTTTACGTGATATACATTTACATGCAGAGAAAATCACATCGCTAAAAACTCAGAATCAAGTATCTTAGTAAATTTTACAATAAAGTACAAAGTAACGATAACAGTTATGTAGTCAGAACTTTGAGTCAGAGAATCTGAGGAAGATAATATATGTGACTCCCACCCACTCGTCTCTTGACTAGATCAGAAGTTGTGGCTACTTCGGCCAACATTTTCACAGATCAAAAAATCCCTTTTGCCTCTTATGCTTGTTTCACTCAGTACATTCCTTGCAGTTGAAGAAAACCCAACCCAATTACTGTCTTGCCTCCTTGTTCAAACTCCGCCTCTGTAATATTACTAGCCCAAAGACACATGGGTTTAAGTGTCTTTTCTTGTGCCAAGACACACTTTGCTCCATCATTAAGCAAAATTGTTGCTTTGAAACGGTAAACTGGAAAATATGTTTGTTGACCAGCACAAACCTAAAACCATCACAAAAGGGCTGGTCATCTATCTTCTTGTAAACATTCCTGTACAGGCTTCCATACTACATGTCAAGAGCTGTACGATGTTTCTGAATGTCAACGTTACTTCCAGGTTTAAACAGGTAAATAAAAAGCTCATCCACAAATAACCCTCAGTCTTCAAAGATCACATCAGATCCACAAGATGCATAGCCTGCAGCTCTCTAGTCATCTCTAAGCACCAATTTAATCAGTAGGAATAACTACAGAGGTTTGCTAAAGATGAGTGGGAGGTGAGAGAATGCTGTGAAAAGGGCATGTAAGTAATGCAACCAACTCAATTTGATGACAGAATTGTGTAAAGCATGCATTTACACATTTTTGAGAGATCAGCTTGAAGCTGAAACACACACGCAGTTGTTTAAATGTTCAGGAAGACTGTAACAAACCAGATGCTTTTCTTAGTAGATTTTACATGAGCTTCTCACAGATTATAATTGGATACATTATTCTGCTAGTTCTTTCTGTAACAAGACTGCATGCTGAAATAAACCAGCACCGCAGCAGGATCTGCCATCTAGACAACAATTCCACCTTTGACCCTACAGTATGCTCAAAAGTCCAGAAAATAGAAAGGAAAAACCCCTCAAAAATCTATTTTAAGATCCCCTCACTACGAATTGTACCCTAAATGCCTGCTGTTTCCCCTGCACATGAAATCCATTCATAACAGGCAGTTCTCAGAGGTTTTTCTGGAAGGATTACAATATTGTTACAGGTATTATTTTTGCTTGTAAGTCTTCAGGATCAAATACTATGGCAGAAACATACCGCAACTCACAGACAATTAAGCTTAAGCACCAGGAAAAGGCAGTACTTAAAACAAGCCTTACCCAAGTAAGATAACACTTTCAAAAACTGTATTTAAATTCATATACTAAAATCACCCTGTGCCTTACTGCCTTGTAAGGAATTGTAGGTATATGAGACCAGATAATGCAGCAATAGGACTACCTGCTGTTAAGATAAAGCAATCTTGGCACATAACACATCACGGGCCTTTAACTCCTTTAGCAGAATAATGATTGATGAAGATGGTTAGATGGTCCTCTGTGCATTTTTTTCTGTCAATGTTTTACTCAGATGACACATGGAAAAAGAATTCAAAGGGAAAATGTAATATTACACCTGAATATTTATCTGGACAGCCTTATACAGCAGAACAGAATCTTGTCCACTAACTTCTATAGAAATATTTTATACTGACTGATATGATATTAAATAATAAGAACATAAGCCTCACCAGAAAGTTCAATTTAAACAAATGAACAGTTTGCTTTTATGAAATGGCAAATACATGAAAAAGTTAGTCACTATAAAAAAAAAAAAAAGTTACAAACAAAAAATGAAAGCAATAGTAAGAAATACAAACTGTTAAACTAATTTGTTTTGGTTTGAGGTTGGGTTTTTTTTGAGGGATGTATTTGTTTGTTTTATGGAAGATAGGCTGAATCTGAGACCTTGCATGTCCTACAAATAAACACGTTAGCTTCAATGTTGGGATTGCTGACAAGCAGAGCTCCTGCAAGAGGCAGCCACCGTGCTGGTACGGGATGCCAGCAGTTCAGAAGTATCAAATATCCATAAAACTCTCTACAAACTAGCACTGCACTGCATCTCTGCTTCCACAACACTTCCTCACATTCACAGACATCTGTTAGTTTCCTCTTTCCTTCTGCAGCACAGACACTGATCTTCCTGCAATGGGCTGAAGACCACACATGAAAATACTGGGACTACACAGGCTATATAGGTCACTTGAATTAGAGAACCGTATGAATCATCTGTACGGAAAAAAACAAATGAAAGACACCACAATGCTAAAAAACACATTTCAAGACTCCACTTATTTACTTTTCAGAGTTAAAAGCATCATTATGAAAGAATTAAGTTCCTTTGTGAAATGGATCTGTCAAGTAGAAACTTCAGCAGGAGACTTTAGCCTTATCAATTATTCACATGTGAAGGAAATTTTTATAAATTAACATTGCTCCTGTCAGAATGTTGTTATATTTGCATGTGTTTAACAAAATGTTGCCTTCTTCCACCTACACTCACTAGAAATAGAGCAAACATTTCAGTCTTTTCTTCAAGAAAAGCCACAGAAATACTGCTCTTCTAAACTTCAAACCCTCAATTTAATAGAGGCATTTCAAGCCAGAGTAGAAGAAGCTGTATCTTTTACTTCTTAAAGTTTATTACTTCAATTATTGTAATACATCAAGTCTAGAGTAAGACAAGATCCATAAGCAGAACATGTGATCGCGACAGGCACCAGCTGTAACACTCATTCATCTGCTGGTGTCTGTATTTGTTACAAAAGGGGTGGAAGACTTCACTTGAGTGAGCTCAAACAATGCTTTTCTGTCCCACATGGATATCACATCAATATCCACTTTTGTGAGAGACTAGTCTTCCAGAAAATATTTGTTTTAAAAGAAGAGAACTGGAATACTCAATTTGTTTGCTGTATTTAAAAAAACGCTTCAGTGTTTCCCCTGAGAATACATACTTGGTATTTATGGGCAGGCTTGTTGAATTATCAGCAATGATTTGGAGAAAAAAACAATTCCTGAGGTGGCAGCAGCATTACTGCTAACCATTAGCCCTTTTTATGGACAGGGTGTTTTGGTTTTTTTTTCACATTTCAAAGTTCAATTGAAAGTATGAACCTTGTCTTTTGGAGTGTTGCGCTGTGAGTGGTAACCTACAGGGGAAGGAGAAGACTGTCAGCTGGATGCATTTTGCCACAGCAGAAAGTGTTATGACACAATACACAGTAAAATTTAAGCTATAACAACTCAGTTCCTGCTACCATAACTATGCTGAATGTGGATGCTGACAAGCTCCACAGCACAACTTCTAATTCTTTGCCACATATAATTATATGTCCCAAAAGGATTGATTAGCTTTAACATAACTCCTTAG
Organism: Loriculus beryllinus; assembly: GCA_039877255.1. NCBI lineage: Eukaryota > Metazoa > Chordata > Aves > Psittaciformes > Psittacidae > Loriculus > Loriculus beryllinus. Next base: position 6,966 of record JBCJKH010071757.1, read on the forward strand.
GAAACATATGGGATAGTGATTTAGCTTACTGATTTAACTAAATCTGGGATGAGCACCAGGAACCTGTGTGTCACACACAAGATACAGCAATGGCAGGGCATATATAGTAACTGAAGTGCTATTTCACACATTGTGTCCACCCTCCCTCAAGATAAGCGAACCTTAGTGCTTCTACTCAAGCTTTGAAAATCTGACCTCCCTCTGTAGTGCAAATGTACATGGTGATGTCCTTGCATAGTAACACAGGGCCCTTTTAGGTAGAAATCTCAATCTGAGCGCAAAACTTCTACATTAAAACTTACTACTACCAGGTTGTGTGTGTAAAGTTACTTCCAGGTTACTACCAGGACAAATGTATTCCTGTAATTCAAGAGTGGACACAGAGAAGGTAAGAATGGGTTTTGAAACAGATTAACAGATCTCTGGAAAAAAAATCTAGAAAAAGTATCTCAGCGCAGTCAGTCAGGGTAAACCACCTGGACTGTTTATACTGTGGTGTCATTAAGACTATATCCAAAGAAAGAGAAATTAAATCAGATGGTATCTGAATGCACACATGCTTTTCTGAGGCCTGGGTAGAAATACAGCCCATTCACACTTCACAAAAGCCATGCTCACACTGTTTAAGAAACTAGCAATACTGGGGGTTGGTGGGAGGAAAAGCATGCCAGCATGTCACAGCACACCCATGATTTTCATCTCTACCTTTCATGCTTTTCTTTGAAAGTACTTGTTTATTTATTTCTTACATTTATCTATAAAATTAACCTTACAAATCATAAGTGGTCTACACAACAGCCCAAACTTGTGGATGCCCCATCCCTAGAACTGCTCAAAGCCATGCTGGATGGGGCTTTAAGCAACCTGGTTTAGTGGAAGGAACTAGATGATCTTTAAGGTCCCTTCCAACCCAAACCATCCTGTGATTCTGTTCTTGCTGCTGTGAAAACATGGAATGATTTGTAAGGCTGATTTTATACCTTCACTTTGAGCAAAGCTACAGGCAATTGCCAAGGTTTAGGTGTAGGAGGGCACCACTGTGATAAATTCTTTTCAGGGTATTACTGATTCATTGCAAATCACTAACTGTTCTGGCATTAAGCCACGTGTAACAGCCCACATTTTATAATTACCGAATTTTGTTTTGTTGTGGGTTTGTTTGGTATTTTTTTTGGTTGGTTTGGTTTTAACTTACTGCTACTGGATATACAATAATCTTAAGTTTTTAAAGCAGCAAGTTTACACTCTTGGGAGAAAGAATACAGACCCATGTATACAACTCTGTGAGTTGCCTAAATAATATAAAAAAACCCACAGAACAACTTAAAAAAAAAAAAGCTGAATCTTTGCTGTCAATTCAAAAATGGGTTTAAAAGCATGTAAGCAACATCGATTTTCCTTTTTTCCCTGTGGGATTTTCAACAAAATCTAATCTATCTAGATACCACATACAGAACTGCAAGTGGATTTCTAGGAAGCATACAGTCTTTCTTCAGCTTACCCTTTTCTTCACCGGCAGCACCAAACTAGACATACCAACTCAGGCCTCAAGTCAGGCACTATTCTCACATGCTCTCAATTGGTTCATTCCTTTTGTTTTTACGCTCGTAAAATCTAATGATTGATTTTTTGTTTCCTTTTATCTTTTTAATCTCCAATTCTTCATCACGTGAGTGTATATACAAGTCTATCCTAGGCATTCCACAGCCATTTAAATGAGAAAAGAAAGGTTTTCGATTTTAATATAAAGGGCTCAAACTAGGAAACAAAATGCCACTCCTTCAAGGTTTATGTACTTGAGAAAAACCCATTACCTACCTCCTACAAAAAAAAAAAAAAAAAAAGAAAGAAAAAAAAAGAAGCAAAGAAGGATTCTACACCAACTTTAGGAAAGAATTCTGAATAAATTACAATCCTCATCTGAAATACAGTATTCAGATATTGGGAACTAGAAGCAGGACTGGCTCTTGGGAGTCATGATGGCAGGCAGACCCAGTGCACAAACAGAGAGTAAGAAAACCTGGACCATAAATTTAGAGCTAGGATGCCACAAATATGTGAAAACTAAATATTACTCACACCATTAAGTTACTACGAGAAAACAGAAATCTATGCACACATGGTGTATTTGGGCTTGTCCACACTGGAAAATAAATATATAGTAAAATAGATTATAATACAGTATGTACTCCATGGTAACTTCTGGAAAGACTACACTTGGAGCTTATCCATGTTTATAGTATGAAAGTACATCTTGCAGCACCTTCAGAGTTGTGTGCTTTCAGAGTACTCACGTAATAGAGCATCTACCATGCTATAAACTCACTCTCTTACTATTTCCTGGTTTCTGCAGGCAAGCCTTAGGGCTCTAAGGCCTTTGCACATATCAGCCTACTCCACTTCAAAAGTTAGATGCATTTCCTCACAACCTACCCACACTAATGAGATCCATATGTGGTCAGCCTGGCATTCTACATTCACATCATTGCTCACTCCATGTCAGCCATCTAACATGAACACAGCCTTTCTAGAACAGCTAGCTCCTAGCATCAGGAAGGACCCAGAAAACAATTGCTCAGTGTCTCTCAGACTATGGGGGCTAAAGGACATAAAATAAAACTACCAGGTGGCAAGTTCAAAACAAAAAAAGTATTTCACGCATAGATTACTAAAGTGTATGACTTAATAATGAACTTTAATAGTTCAAAAACTATTATTTACATTTATTTGGGAAAACCTCATAATCCTCAAGAACTCGAGCAACATGCTATCACTTTTACCAGAGGAAAAACTCAAATTGCAGATTACTGAAAGCCTAGAAAGTCTTTTGTGCACAAATCCTTATACCATGGCCATGATCTCCTACTATTCTTGTCTTACTTGTCTCACTCTTTCAACACGCTCTTTCTCTCATTTTGTCCCACAGTTGTATTTGTCATTTACATTTGTTTTATTCTGTTGGGAAAAAAAAAAAGAAAAGAAAATGAACACTATCTAAATCCCAGTTTTACATATGTTTAAATATCTAATAAGAGTAATATAAGAGGAAGGGTAAAAAAAGTTTACTTAATCAACATCATTGATTTAAAGCAAATAGAGGGTATGAGGTTAATTTTTGGGTTTAAACTTAAAAGCATATCAATGGCAATAATTTTGTCCAACCTATGCCTAACAGTCATATTAAACAACCTCCCTATAACTTTGGAGAGCACCTTAAACTATGAAGATCAATCAAAGCACAAAGTACTCCTAAACAAAGCATTGCTCTAAATAGCTCAACTCCCATTCAGTGAAAACCAGCTGTCAACACTCCTGCTACGTCACAGCTGGAGCACTTTGGCCAGCTCCAAAACCAGACTTACCCAATTGCTTCCAAGCCAGTCATAAACAGCCACAAATGCATGCAATATCAGCTTTGAAAGTGATAACAACTGCTGTGCATTTCATAGCAAGTTAAGTAGTTGTCTTCGCTTCTCTCATGTACACATCTTCTTAGGAGAATTCACTTAAATCCACAGGAATTTCCCTAAATCTAAATCCATTATGGCAAAGCAGCAGCTTGAAAGAGTGCTTAACCTTGCACTTGACTTGCCAGTATCTGAAAATTTATTTTCTGAAATTAAATTAAATTACCTATTCTGCCTTTTTTTTTTCAGATTAGCTTGCTGAAGTTAGATGACAGGCTTTTTATTAACAGAGGAAACTGCTGTAAAATGCAAATTAAAAATCCAAATACTTGCTACGAACATACAACACAGTGTTTAATGAAATTTAAACAAAATTTTAATTAGTAAGCAGAGTATAATCAACATCAACTATCTGTGTGGTCTTATGAGCATAGAACAATCTCTTATAAAAATCTGTAGGTATACAATAAAAATATGAGAAAAAATGATGAAAAAATTACACTTAGATTTACTGCCGGTTTTGAATCACCAACATTACACACTCACATTAGCGCAAGGCAAATCAACCACTGTTAATATGGGGCTCTTAACAGCCAACAGTCACTAAACTTCAACCACATGGGTCTGGAGAAAATTATTTGTTTACTTCATTGTGCTTTACTAATTCTAACCTTTCAGGAAAACCACACTGTAAACCAAATGGCATATCCCACATCCTAAGAAAGTATCTTAAACATGTTGAATAAAAACACGAGCAGCATTACCTACAATGCACTAAACTCCTTTATGACATGCCCCCTCTCATTTAATTTCCTTCCCTTTTGTGAAAAAAAGTCACACCTCTTATGTATGACAACAGCTACAGATTGTACTGTTACTGTTTTTCAGACAATTTATGAGGTCCATGACCCAGTTTTAAAGGCCCACATCACTGTGGGCTACCAAATCATGCAGCTCATTAGCCAGAAAGATTCTGACAGCGGCAGGATGTATTTTACACCAAATTACAGTAAGCAACAGCAATCTTCCATGTGACACAATCAAATTAAACTATAAAATAAAAGACAAAGTATAAGGAATATTCTCATGAAGAAACCTGAGGTCTAAGGAGATGCAAAAAAAACCGTTCTTTCTCTGGAGACTAACCCAACCACTTTTTGCACTATAAGTCCTTTGCACCTGAAATCCAGAATTTCATTGCCAACGTGGAGGTAATCTTTTTAATATGGCAAGTTAGAGAGAACAAAGATGACAGAAGAATGAAATCAGATTTTTCTGGCCCATTATTACCATTATTACAGAGAGTATTTTGGGGCTGAAGGATCTGTATTGAAACATTATGCCAAACCAGACTATACAAAATGAAACAAAGACAGATCAACCACATGTGTGTGCTTTTATAATGAATTTTAGGAAAAAAAAAAATTTATATCAGACATTACAAGCTAAGAGCTTTTAGAAAATAAACTATAGAGTTCAATATAAAAAACAGAGTCCTAAGACATTTTAGGAAAGCTGTCTTCTCATCACAGGTTTTGGTAATGAAAAAACTTTGGGGCAATTACAAAGTAAAACAAGCCATTCATGATAATCCTTAACATCTGGGTAAAACTGGGTGGTTTATTCTAATATATTCTCAAACATTTGTGGCAATAAACACTACTGACATGGAAGATGAACCCACAATGTTTCATAAGATTTCTAAAGCTTCTCATTCTTTTTTTAAAAAAAGAGTTTAATGTGAGAACAGTTTTCACGCCTGCTCCAGAATTTCTTTTTTTTTTTTTTTTTTTTCTTTTTTAATGTAAATGTTACTTCCTTCTAATTTGTACAGGTCTTATTTTCAAACCATCATCCATTTCAGGGCAATCATAATTTTTGAGTATAGCTAAGCAAACTTATCAGTGACGGCAAACAGAACTCCAAAGCAAGGATTACTCATGTAGAATTTAGAGCTAACATGCTTTACAAAAACTTATTCAACACATTTAAAACATATTTAGCCAGAGTTCTTCAACTTCAAGGGACTATAAGCACTTCCTAGATTTAGCCCAAAAATATGTACAGGATTGTCTATAAAATTTTGCCTAGTTCGTAACACAGATTTTTAGTTCGTTGATTTCATAATAAGTATTTCATCTTACTTCAATTAAAATAATTAAGGCACATACCCAAAACAAGAGTAAAAACAATGTAGCTGATATATCTTTTCATTTAGCTGTGGTCTACTGTTGCCCCTCTAGCACAGATAAGCCACTCTGCAACACTGATTTTTTGCTAGTGGCCATACCAACAGACCAAGATTCTCATTATCTCAACCCCCCTTTTCTCACTGTACTAAAAAACAGATTTTTTTTTTTCCATTGGGCATTTTGAATTGGCAAAACCAAGAACACATATATGCTACCTAAAGGGCATATAATATTAAGACTTTGGGTGGTTTGTTTTTCTTGTTTTATGAGTTTTCCAGCTACCAGGGGAAGCAGCTTCCATTAGTTTAAAATAAAGCTACATATTTCATATTATTTCAAAATTAAATCCTAGTGACTGTTAAAATTATACAAATTGAAAACTTAGCTGAGTTGCAAAAAGAGGACAACACAGTGCTGTAAAACTGATGCAATATTAAGTAGTTTCTATTTAGAATAAAATGTAGGTGACTACTTTCAGCATTACAGTACATATGGTACTGATAAGAATGAAAAGACAAGATAACGATGGAACTTAGATTTTTGGAAGAAAGGTCTTACTGGCTTTCTAACAATACTGCTTCTTAGTCAGGAGGAGGAGCAAATTACTTTCCAGCTGACGCATCCGTTGTATATGCACAAATACATTTATGTCATGAGTTGAAAGAAGGAAGCAAATAGCAAAGTTTGCTACTTTCTAATCTAACTGGGCTGAAATGAGGAGAATGGAGGGAAATGTGACAGTGCTCTTCCTTCCTGACAATATGTCACTCAGCACCAAAATATCCTGTACCCTGTCAAATGGTATGAATTATTCTCCCAAATGGAGAAACAAGTGGTGGCAACTATGACTCGGACTCCAGGTTAAATATATGTTGACTGTGATTCAATTATGGCTTTTTAGTTATTATAACCATTTATAGCCTTCAGCTTGAAAATGGAATTCATAGCCAGGGTAGCATGCTAGGTGCTGTCTTTTACATGTAAAAGTCTAAATCTGTCCTTGATTTTTCTACTTACATATTACTACATGGTACAGTCAGAATTAAAAAATTTGCCTTCAAGGCAGGTACTAACTGTTGAATCTCTTTCTAGTCAATAATAGAAGCTTAAAGAGAATTATGGCGCAACAAAACCGATTTTCAAATCTAAAATCAATAGCTTGACGATTGCAGAAAACACAGTAAATGCTCCACCATGGTTCACAATGTGTGAGATGTATTCTATTGTATTAATATTACCACAATTTTCTGAAAATAAAACATTACAGTATGTTTATTCTTTCTATGTAAAAGAGTAACAGACACAATGTTATAACATGCCCAGGAGCATTTTTTCCTAACATCTAAATATTGATACTTTTCTTTTTCACCTCTAACACTTTTGTCTCACTTTTCATTATTGTTCACATCTTTCTTCTCTCACTAGGTCAGAAATGAAGAATGAGAGGTGCAAGCCATCAATCTTTCGAACTATAAATCTGCAATATTAAATTATCAGCTCAAAGTTCCTCCTTGTCCTGTACCGCAACCCAACAGCAGCCACAAGTGGATGTCTAGACAAGAACAAATCAAGAGAAGCGCATACGAAGCTTTTTAAACTGCCAGCTATGTTCAGCTTAGAGGATTTCCTACAGAAATCTGCAGTTGCAGAAAGACTCAAGTACTCTGCCGATTCTCTCCCCTCTCAGGTCAGTGGTGACATGACTGCTAGTGATAGGAAAATCAGCAGATGCCATCAGATTACCGTATTCATTGGTAAGCTAGCCTCCACAGTTGTATCAGTCTCAGGTTCCTCAGTTAGATGATTTCTACATATCATTCTATAGTGTTTTTGCTGCTGTACCCCTATTCTCCAACCTAAGCTATCACTTCATCAACAGAGCAGCCAGTAATCACTCATTTTAAAACAAAACTGAAATCAACTTTTATTACAGATGAAATCAGTTCAATCTAGTGTTAAATAAGAAAAAAAAACCAAAGAAAACAAAGAAAAACCCCAAACTATTCTAGCAAACAGCTATCTCCAAAAATGACAGAAGCATACTTTCTATAAAACAGGACATCTGGTTAGGGAGCATGACTGAAGCATGACTTTAATATAAAATTGCTGTGCTAGATGGACTGAATAAAGCAGAGAATGTGTCTCCAATTACAGGGTTTTTAAATACCCTTTTCTGATACTGACCTGCTAAATGATAACATTGAATGTTTCTGTTGTTCCTTTTACCACTGTACAATACTTGGTACCAACTCTGCAACTGGACAGATTATTATGAGGACATTTGTGCTCAAAAGAAAAGAAAGGGGACACCTGCTTTCAATTCTACTGACATAATTTTATCATCATACTGATAAAACTAAGAACTTATTAAATTCACATTCTGAAGGTTTGGAGGCTTTGTAATAGAAAGAAGTTCAATGATTTCAAAGTAATTAGAATCTGATTATTTTATTTAACGCATTTGCTGTTCAAATGTTCAAACATTTGATCCTACCGCAAATCAAACCTCACAGTATTCCATATACGAGGATATTCTAAAAAAATTAACATTTTCTGTTCCCCTTCCATGAACTACATTTTACACTTCTGCTGCTACTGAGAAATGCATTAAAGGCAGGTCACATGATTTCCCTCATGTCAACAAATGATGGCTCAATTAGGCAGACAAGAATCTACAGCCCTCAGCAGAAACTCTCTTCAGCCCATTCTCAGCAGTATAAAGAAGCACTTAGGGACAGCAGTAGTTCTGGGAAATGAATACTTGCTATCCTTTATTATACACACTCATTGAAAATTTCTCTTTTTCTTCAAAGAAAATTGGATCCTTCATGTTGTTGGAAATTTTCAATCACTTCTAGTTTGTGAATTTTTTCTACATTCAGCCACAGCTCATGATTAAAATCAATATAATGGTGAGGAATTTTAATTTTAGTACATTGCTCTGCTATTCTAAATTGTCTCTCGGAAATAAGATCTCTTAATAAGTAAATGAATAAAAACTGTGAAGTTTTGACTCCAGTCCTCAAAGGACAAGGGAAATTCATATTTAAAGATTAAATTAATTCTTACCTTACTTTGCTGTGATCAAGTGCCTTAAGAACTCCACATACAAAGTGTGCCAATGATAGCAAGCCCAGTCATAAATGCCAATATTCTCTTGGGTGCTCTCAATGGATGATAAAGTTGTTTCTGCTTACTTCCAATTACTCATGCCATCTTCCATGCCCACTACCTGCCATTCTTTTACTGAATTTCTTAATTTTAACCCTATTGTGAAGAGAAATCTATTAAAAATTCTGTGGTCTCTTACTTCAGGTTATGCAGAGATAGTAAGACAGAAAACTCAGTACCTCCTTCCTTTTTTTCCATTTGTCTCATTCTTTAAGATTTTATGACTCTCGTTAATGCTTAGCCTTTACTTTTCACAAAACACCTCAATGTTGTTCAGCACCAATTATACTCCATATGGTCTTAAAAAGACATGTTCAGAGGCATATGCTGAGGCATATTTCATGCTAAATACTGTTAACTGCGGTTCCCCACCATTTTCCAATCTGCAGGAAAGTATTGTTATATTGCATCTGGCAAGACCATAGCTAGCAAAAACCTATCAGGAGCAGTGGCATTGTGCAAAACAACTTCAGTAATTTCAGTATAAATAGTGTCACAAGACAGATCTGATCTACCAATTGTCAAGGGCTAGACATTATTAGCCACACATGAGAAAACCTGTGAGTTAGAAAGGTTTTTGCCACATCTATAGACTATGAGGTCTGAGTATGCTGATACTGATGGTGAATAGCATTGCCAGGTATTTATCAAATGATTTTGACCAAGCAGACACATTATTTAGAAACATGAAAAAACCCACACTGTCCTTAATGAACATAGTCCTGCCAATAAAAACCTCGGTGCAATTATGATTAGCCTGAGAAGGTGAGAGCATTTCTGCTAGTATAGCAGCTGTTATAAACTGTTTCCACATTAGGGTGCTTATGCTAGACAGAAGCGTAAATCCCCAGGAGGGCTTTCCGCAGCAGCTGCATCAGCAAAATCCTTCTATTATGGACAAAAATCTAATTGCCCTTAGCTTTTGTATATGTCAAACCATTGCAAGGATTAGCGCTGGTGTTTTTATTTTGCTCATACTGTTAAAATGACATCATCAGTCAGCCCTGCCTGCTACCATGATGGTCTGGATAGGTCTCAGAAAGGAACAGTGTCTACCTCTGTTTCTCCAACTTTGGAATTTCTTCTGAAACAGCACTTATTCAGAGAATTAGTATTTCCTTAAATATTCCACCCAAGAAAAAGGAGGATCTTTCTTTTGGCCAAACCAGTCTGAAGCACATTTACCAAGCAGGTGACCTACTGCACTGCTGACTGACCACTGGCCCTGCAACTAATACCCAGCCCTACCTTAAGGGCACAGTTCCAATTCTTTAAAAAGAAACTCAGCAAACACCATAAAGATCTCAACTAAAGCAGATGTCACTTCTGAAAGCGGAAAAGTCTTTTTCCTGTGCTGCGCCAAGGCCAATCCAGGATCTGTCTTATGTCCCATAGTCTCTTACAAATGAACATTCAGAGCCTGTTTTGGGGATTAGTCAATTCCTGTTTCCAATAAACCTGGTAACATTTAGGGTTCACAGGACTCATCTCTTCTACTTCCTAAAGGGCCAAAGAATCTATCGCAAAGTTGTAGAAAGCCCAATCTGTAAGGCATACTATGCACACACTTAGTATGTTATCACTGCAAATCTGTGCAGAAGCATTTTTGAAAAATACTTTTTTATTCTAAGCACACAATTGCTAAACACAATGTAGCATGCAAATTTCATGGACATAGTTTTAGGATAATGATTAGCTATGCTGTAAAAACATTTTTCTTTTTAAAATGATAGTTACTACTTGCAGAATCAGAAGTAGCCCTCAGGTTCCTATCCTCCTTGCAACCTCTGCTATTTCAAAACACCTGTAATCTGCAGCGTAGGTCAGTGACATTCAGTACAGTCCAGTCTTTGAGCTAAGAGGAAGATTATATGTATATTGTACTATGTGTATGTATTTTAACATTCTATCATTCCAGTGCAAAAATTTCTGTCTTTGAAATTACGAGTGCTCAATTCAAAGGTTAATGGTGGGACTCAATGATCTGAAAGGTCTTTTTCAACCTAAAAGATTCTATAAGTCTGAATCATTCATCATAACTTTTTGCAAGGGGAAAAAAAAGTTTGTGCACTGTCCCTATTACACACACAAATGATAACTGAAACTATCTTTTTGACTTCAGACTAAGGAATGGGCTGCCATAAATAGCTTTTAATACAGCTTCCAGGTTACTCATATGCACATAGTTTTTGCTGTTAAAAAATCAATCTTTTTCATGTAAAATAGAGCACAACTGCTATAGTATTTGTATGTGGTCCTTTTAATGTAGCAGTTGATGACAGAAACAAAGGCTTGTATTTCAGGGCAATGCAAACTATGACATCTCCACGTGTTAAGGAGACCAACTTCTTCAGAAAAAGGCGGAACCCTAAACTTCAATCAACTGTACACAGAGTTGTGTCTACCAATTTAATATAAATATTGGTAGTCAGCATCCACAATAAGCAAGTTACCTCAAATGTGAAAAATTCACAAATTCCAGTTTCAGGGAACAGGCTTAAATTAATGATTCTTTTTAAACCTTAACAGAGAAGTACTGAAACGAAAAAATAATTCAAGATGGAACCAATACTGTTTCAGTCGGGGCTTCTAACTCCCCGATTCGCTGCTGCTTTAGTTTTGAGATTTTGCTCTAAAAAGTTGACATGGTAACAGACAAAATCCTTGTGCTCTAATAAAGAGAACATCTAATACAGACTGACACGCAAGAAGACCTGCAGTAAAAATTTCCCTCACCCCTTAGATTATGAAGGCTTTCCTTTTTAATTTACATCTAAATGGTGTGTTAAGTCTGCCCAGACTTTACATCTAATTTGAGACCCACTGTCCCTAAAGGTAGAGGCATCTGGAACAGAGGTCTCTGCAGTGATCTGTGGGCAGCACAGCAGGTCCCTGGCCCTGGTGAATGCCTCTTCTCAGACTGCTACAAAGCCTGATTCAACCTTTGCAGACAAGTAGTTCACAACCAAGAGACTTATTTAGTATTTCAACACATTTACAAATTCTACTAATGAAATAAAAGCATGCCCTTTCCTGCCCCTCCCCCACAACCCCCGCAAAAAAAAGCAATATACTTTTAAAAGTGTAATGCAATCGCAACCATTATGTCAATGAAAATTACTTCCTGGGTTTATCTCTGTAGGTATCTGTCCAATGCAAAGCACACACAACATCTTTGGAGTAATAATGATGTTTTATCATTTTAATTACAAACACTGAAAAAAAATCCCTAAAGTGTACCAATTGGGGTGGTCTGAATTAACAGTAGGTTGATAGCCCAAGGGTAGCAAAAATAGATTGAGCTACCAAATTTCATAGTAGTTATAGCAGCTGTTTTGTTGCCTCAGGGAAGCTGGGTATTTAACAAAGCAGACAGCTTGGCATTGGCATCTGATTAGTAATGTGGGTATTGTTGGACAGAATACACGCAGTTCTATTGTTTCACTGATTACGAATTTGGAGAGCTATGGCATCACTTAGCTTTTAGAGTTAGCTTCTCTATGTTCACCTACAGGTACTGTAAAAGGATATTTTTTCACTTATCACTGGCTGCAAGTAGGGAATATTGTCTTGAACATGATCGATGAAACATGATGGGATTTAAATGTCAGGGTCAGTTTCATGCCCATTTCTGTGCCAAAATTTTGTTGAATCGCCTGCATAAGTTTTTCTAATTGGGAAGAAAAGTGAATAAGGTGAAAGCCTGTTCTTCCCTTAGCACAGGATACAAATTATTTGGAATTTTAAATCATTTTAAAACATCATTTATTCCAGTTTAACATTACAAGGGAAAATTTCTATTCACAGAAGAAGTCTCGGAGGAAAAATCCAACTATTGGGGTTTCTGGGAGAGGGGATTGATTTTTATTTTTCTAATCCTGCGGTAGCCTGACAGTTTGGATAACCACTGGGGGTAAGAGAATCTCCGGTTCAAAACCAATCTGCTTAATGGTAAAAATCTTAGTTAACATGCTTTATCTAAAAAGGCTTGATCTTGGGGAATAACCTTAGCACAAACAACAATATTACTCTGAGGTTTGCGTTTGAACTTCATACAGCCAAAAAGACCCCCCACGTGGCTCTTCTCTCTTTCATTCTTTAAGTATACATCACAAATTATTGGTGCTTGTTGGCAGAGTTCAAATCACTGAACTCATTGCAAATAGTCTACTTCAGCTAGAAGTACATTCTTTTACTCTATCAAATCCATCTGAGGTAATAAGACTTGATGTTTTATTCAACAGAGCTGAGGAAAATTATTGCACAA